>CAUZXS010004326.1:145000-215000 GCA_963585895.1 Sepioteuthis lessoniana | reverse complement strand
ATGGTAGAATTACCTTGTAGAGCGAGTTCAATTTATTTTTATCGATGAATTTAAACGTTCTCACTCCTTTTATTTTTACTATTTTTTCTTTTGTGCATCTGTTAATGTTTCAAGAAAACATTTATACCATTTTGTTCCACAAACGGTGCTGGATGCACCACTATCTAGAACTGCAGAGCCAGGCGTCTTACCCTAAAAAATGTCTCCGCCGTTCTTACGTTTTTGCTGACTCATTAAGACCACGTGCGACAGAGATAAATCTTCCTCTATTTTGACGCCATATCTATTCCTGCTACTATGACCGTAAGGACAATCATAAGACCAGTGAAACCTGCAGCCACAATTAAAACATACTGTAATGTTACCTGTTCGGTCTTGCGGATTTAATTTCTTTTTGTTAGTGGAGTGTGTTTTATTTTTATATCCCAGTCGTCTTCCAGTGTGGTTTATCTTTTCTCGCAAATTATTAAAATGCGAATCACGTCGATATGAGGAGCGGACAAAATATACTCCAGTAGGATATATTTGGTTATTTTCTGCATAGTTAACAATATCCATTTCGTTTTTTACCATGACAGGTGAAGTATTGTGTAGTGAATCGCTAGAAGAATGTCCATGCATAATCTTCTGTAACTGTTCTGACATGGAAGATAGTGTTAACTCCCTGACAGTAGTTTTGACCAATTTTTCATTATCCTTGGTAATATTGGCACTCTTTAGTGCTCTGAATGCGAGTACGGGTTCTGGTAAAACAATGTTAAAGTCTTTAAATCAGAAAATCTTCTAATGGCGTCCCAGGCGGTCCCTGATAATTTTCAAATGTTTCGTATGCTCAAAAGGCAGACTGGTTTATATCTTCCAGAAAAAGTGTATCCAGTTTCTCATATGACTTTTTCATTCCATCCTCAGAATTAAGAACCGCAGTATCTAATTCCACAACAGCTTCTCTCGCAATTCCTTCCAATGACAAAAACTCCATGTGAGCTCTTTTTGATTTATCAAGTGAAGTTACGAGCTCCCATATCTTCATTTCTTTCCGCCATGTACTGTATTTATCTTTAAGCAATGCAGGTGGAGGAAAATATTTTAAAGCCATAGTGTCTTTTTAGCTCTGCTACCAGTGTTAAAAACGAGGAACTCAGACTATAACACTCTGCATACAGAGACACCTTTATTACACCCTTCTTCATACACTCCCACATAAACTAATATGGCCGTTTGTTTACTTCCGGTCCCCGAATAACGCCTTCTCTTATCAAGAGTATCAGGGGAGATAACTTGCATGCTTAACAGTAATAATGCTAGTAAAGAAAACGATTGTATTTGAAAAATTAAAAGTCCTATGAAAGGTTTGTGTAGTTTAGAAAATGTATTATAACAAGGGATTATTTTCCCAAAAGAAAACATTAAAAACAAAAAACAAATATCAGAATTTCATCAACTGACCAATTTTTATCATTTTAGGTTCAAATGAACAGCTACGGCAGCAATTAGAATACACCCTACTGATTATCATAACTGGTGAATTTCAAAAATTCAATGTGGACGTGAGGACACTTTAGAAGAACAATATGCAATAAAATTCTTTTTTAAACTTTAAAAATGCCACAGAAACATATGCAATGCTTCAGACTGCTTTTGGAGCATTTTACAAGAATCAAGCATCAGCTTTTGTGTGGCATAAGAGATTCAAGGATGGCAGGGAGTCTGTGTTGGATGATGAGAGGTGTGGGAGGAGTAAGTAAGTCAGAATACCAGAGTTGATTGGCCAAATAAAGAATGTCATGGATAAGGACCGTCGTGTGTCTATAGAGACAATAAGTGCACAGGTTGATGTCAGCATAGGAACTTTACACACCATTATTTGCGAGGAACTGAAGATGCGGAAGATTTGCGCGAAGTTTGTACCAAGGGTGCGCAGAGAAGATCAGAAACAAAGACGTTGTCATGACAGCAGGGAGATGGTCAAGCTGATCAATTCAGATCCCGCAGTTCTTGATGCTCTGGTGACCTGTGATGAAAGCTGGATCAACTGCTATGACCCAGAGACCAAGAGTTCCCAGTAGAAGCATGCTGGCTCTTCCAGACCCAAGAAAGCCAAACAGAGCAAATCCACCCACCAAATTTTGATGATCCCTTTTTTGACAGCACTGGCATGATCTACATGCACTGGGTTCCCAGTGGACAGTCAACAAGGAATACTGTTATATTTTGACCTTTTGACCTGGCCAAAAATGCCATTCAAGGTGACGCACCGGAAGGAAGTGACACATTCTAATGGCAGTTATGAGAGGAAATCGTGTGGGCGGAAATTGGCTGATGAAATGGGACGAGGTATAAGAAATTCCATTATACTCTCATAGACTGACGCATCGGAAGAGAGTGACCTCTGAACTGTATGACAGTTATTTCCGCTCGATGACGATCACACAGGCCATTCCAAGCTAGCGATAGTGACACATCCCGATCGCCGACGAATTAAATAGAAGGCAGGACAGTTGAGTTCGACGAGCCAGTGGATAGGCGAGTACAGTTGGAGTGGGAGTGACGAGATGTAGTAAGGAAAGCCAGCACCCAGCAGAGTGGACTCCAGGGTCCCGGTTGAGCAGCCATGGAGAACAAGAAAGACACAATGCTGACGGCCATAACTTCGGGGTCAAAATATTTCAGTTATGTTCGGTCTCCAGCTCCCTCTCACATGCAAACTTTGAACAACCCTTTCGAAACTTACAAATAAAGTGAGAGGTAAATATTTTGTTAAAGATGTCTTCCTGCGTCTTCATCACTGCGTGCGTCTGTTATTCATTGCGTCTTAATTATTGTGTTGTTGTGATGTGGTAGATGAGTATATAACAATACTATGTTGAGTTTTTAAGGAAGTTCAGGAAGAGATTCCATCAGAAGAGGCCAGCACTCACCAAATCAGGTCAGTGGCATTTCCACCAGGACAATACACCAATCCACAACTCTATCCTTGTCACAGACTATTTGACTAAGATGGGCATCAACACAGTTCCTCAGCCTCCCTATTGTCCAGACATTGGTCCTTGTGACTTTTGCTTATTCCCTAAGCTCAGAGGCTGTCGTTATGAGACAATTTAGGAGATGAAAGAGGCTGTGATGAAGGTCATTGACACACTCACACAAGAGGAGTTCCATGGGGCCTTTCAGAAGTTTTTGGAATGGTACAAGTGCATTGCAGCCAGAGGAGATTACTTCGAAGGGGGCTAGAGTTTCATGTGTATGCTATCAATAAAAGTGCCTATACGAAAAATGTCTGGAAACTTATTATGTGCTCCTTGTATATATACACACACACACACACACACACATATATATATATACACCCATACATACACATAGTCTTTGAGAATCCACTCCTTGACTGGTCTTCCTCAAATCCTTCTATGACAACAATGATTGTATTGGCCATCTTACAAACTCCATTTTCTCATTCCTCAATATTCATTTCTGTCTTTTCCCCATTGTCCTTTTTTTTACTGGGCACCTTTTACACTATTTCTTATCTTTCCTTCTAGCTGTCTATCATGGTTGTTTACTTGTCAAGTTGTGGTACAAGGCCAGATGTATGGGGCACCCAGTGAGATGTCTTGCAGACTCTTCTTTTTGTTATTTATAACAGAAGATATTAGGTAACGAAAATGTTGATATGGTATCTCTTTCGTTAGTCTGCTCTCTGATCCATGTTGATCTCTTTATCTCTTAGAATTATTTCTTGCCTTGTTCTTTCCATTGATTTTACTATTCTAGAGATTTAGTTCATTACCATATTTTATAACAATATATCATAGCTGGTGTTATACAATGATTTACACTTAAAGAATATTGGTTAAGTGCCAATTATTATGTGTCTATTGTTACTAAATACATTCTTGCATTTTTATGTTATTTTGTTTTCAGGGTGATTCTCCAATTGTCTCATCTGTCCTAAGTAGTTGCTTTGTTTTTATGTTTACATATATCAGATGATCTGTAAACCCACTGGGCTCTTGTTCTAACAGCAGTCTATAATTATATTGATGTTTATATTTAGGAGAAAAAGAGAAGATTCTAATTAGTATTTCATAGTTATGTGCTATAACAAGAATTTGAATGATCAAAATATGATATTCAGTTTAAACACAGATCTCCTCAAGATTATCATTCAGTCACTAATTGAACTGAAAATTGTTCTATTCTTTAAGTTAGATCATTTTAAGAGTATTGTTCAAATAAAAATCTTATGCATATATCCACACACATGATCAGAATTTCACTAAAATATATACACATATACACACAAGCAGCTTCAAAAAGTTCTCAGTCTAACCAAGCAGAAAATTACCTAGAGCTATGAAACAAATGTTATTCCAGATATGCATTCTATAGTCCAACATAATTAGATTACTATTTCACAAGTTTCTTTTGAACTCTGAGAAGAAAATACAATAAAATAAATTTTTCCTGACATCTTTTGGTTACACACACACAGACTATATATATATATATATATATATATATATACACACACACACACACACACACACATACATACACAGAGACATATATATAGTGGATGACTGTAGAGATATTCATAACCATTTAAAATTTACTTCGCAGCTAATCACTCCTTGTGGCTGAATGGTTAGAAGCTTTGGCTTGGCATTTGAGTCAACCAGGTTTCGATCCCAGCTACAGGAAGCTACTGTCTAGCCACACTGATGAGTTCTGATAGAACGAAACAGATCTGTCTGTGGATGACTATATATATATATATATATATATACACACACACACACAAATAAAAATTTGATACAGACCAATATTGCTAAAGCTTTAAAAGATTGAATTAAATCATTCCTTACTGCTTTCATCCAGAGTTTATATATTTATATCAATATATAAGTTTCAATTGAAAATTGGATACAGGTAAATATTCTTTAATCCTGAAAACAAAACAGAAAATAAAGCAATTCCTTTCTTCTTTGACCCAAAGTATGTGTGTGTGTGTGTGTATTAGTAAAATGTTTCAAACAAATAAGAATTAGAAACCACAAACAAATAGAAATTGTTTAATTTGTGAGTAGAGATTACAAGAGAGAAAAAGGACTTTTATCAAATGTCACATTCAACTATGAAAGGCAAGAGAGTTGAGCAGTAATCCAATAAATAATGTATTGATTAAAACAAAGATGAAGTGGATGATAGTTCATTGTGTTGATGCCCATATAATAAAGTTAATAACTCCACAAATGTTATCGCTAAACAGTATATTGTAAAAACATCTTTTTAAGATTTTAGCACCATCAATAAACTTCTTGCTATTTATGGAAAGAAATGAAGCACTTAAGAGATATGTATAAATGCCAATATACTTAATTGAAAAAAAATTAATCACATGAGTTGCTGCATTAAATAGCAGACGCATCCAATTCATCGAATGGACTGATATCAATGTTGCTAAGTTAGTGGATACCAATGATGCTGTTTGCTGTTGATTTCCTCTCTGTTTGATGACAGACATCAATCAAATACAGATGAAGAAAAACACTTTCTTAAAATTTAGATGAAAACTATAACCATAATTTTAACACAGGTGAGAAGACATTTCATGACAAGTTCTATTGGATATACCAAAGAGACTTTGGTTAGAAGTTGTCTAAAGTTATAAAATGGAACATTGTTATTAATTTCTAATTTGCTTAAAAAAGTATGAAGATACTATTGTTACTAATTTGTGGAATAAGATTTTTGTTTTCTAGTTGCAACTATTATCTTGATGTAAAACATCATGATAATTCTTTCTCTAACTTCACAACCTCATAAAAGATAGATGTTTCAAGTCCAATAAGAAAAAGAATTTGGTAAAAAAAAAAATCCAAGAAAATAAAGTCAGTTAAGTCCCAGAAAAATACAATAAATCTAATACTTTTAAACATTTTAGTGAAATGATTAAGATTAAAGTCTTTACTCCCCCCACCCCCTTCCATGTGTTTCATGAATTGCTTTGTCTTACTGAATAAATAATCTTTCTTCTTAATTTGTAACTTTTTTTTTTTAATGAACCCAACTTTTGACCCCATTATTTCTTGTCCTTTGTTCATTCTCTGACATCAATGTAAACATTCTTAATATAAACGATTTCCTTTATATCATATTATAGCTTATACTTACATTTGAAAGATAAATATGTATCTTCACATACACAAAGCTCGACAGAAAAGTCACAGCATCCAATCATTTATTTCACATGTCCGAGTCTCATAAATCAATTATATATTTATTTAAGAATACCCTTTCTATCAACTCATCATAGAAAGTCTTTGACAGTGATGAATATAAATGAATAAAACAAAGAAAAATCTACAAGATATTAAAAATTCATTCTTTGGCAAGATCAATTACTTGAACTAAAAGTGTCAACTGGAAAAAGTATAGCAAAACATGAAAAAATATAACTAATACAAAACAGTGACAATATAATTTATAAATAGGATACAAATCCTTTCACAAACAAAACTATATTTACTAGAATGCAATGGTGGACTTAGTGTATTAGTTATTGCCTTAGAAAATGGAATCAGAGACAAGAGTTCAAATCCTGGACAAAGTTGTTTGCATTTCCTTTATACTAATACCATTTGGGAAATATATGAATCCATTTGTTCACTCCTTCTCCTAGCTAAGGATAAACATTAAAGCAAACAGAGTTCTTTAGCCTTGGTATGGGAACCAGTCTAGAAGGAAAACTGAATTCAAACTCTACTTAAAAATTAATGTTGTATTACATCTTGGCAGAGTGGTTGAATAAATATATACAATGAGATTAATGAATATAATGTGAGCTCTCCTCCTCATTTTCTTTAGCAGAAAATCAGTAATATATTTAATCCACTTATACCCCTTAAATTTTAAAAAAGATTTTCATGAATAATTTAACAATGAATTCATTTTGATTAGATATATATATATTGCCATTATTTTGAATCACCTCTTGCAATTTATCAAATAGTTTGTTGATTCCTCTTAAGTAAAATTCAGCTGGTTTCAAACTGTTATATATACCTTACCTATGAACATGAGTGGGTACGTCCCAATGTTCATAAATACATTGGACACTATTGTGAGAGGAGTTATAATATGGTGATTAAAGGCACCTCTGGTGGTGTAATGGTTAGCAAGCTAGATTAGCAAACTAGCACAAATGAGTTTGAGTCTCACTGGGTGCGCCATTCATTTGGCTTTGTGGCAAATTGAAGCAAAGAGCTTTATAAATTACTATAATATGCTGATTTAGTAGTACACTACTAGCAGTGGTTTACCTTCTTCATGCCACTGGCGAGTATTATATTTTGTTAATGCTATAAACATTTCCATTTTATTTCCAAACTTCATTTTGGTTATTTCTCATTCAGGAACTTTTTTAAAAATTATTAACTCAATTTTTTCAAATATTTGCACTTGATCTTAAGAAAACTTTTTGTTATTCAAAACATTTTGTAGAAGACGAAAAAGATGGAAATCCCTTAGTGCAAGGTCTGGTGAATATGGTGGTTGGGGGTAGAACAGACCAGCTTAAATCCAATATTTTTTCCTACATGATGCTTGCTGAATGTGACCTTGTGTTATAGAGAACCTCAATCCTTCTATTGATGAGTGTGGAGTGTTTTCTTAGAATATTTTCATGTATGTGTTACAGCTGTTGAGAATAAATCAGCATTGAGTATCTGATTGAGGTTTAAAAACTCAAAATGGTTGATACCACAGTGATCCCATCGTACACACAGCACAACTTTTCTTCCATGAAGTTCTGTCTTTGAGGCAGGCCACAGAGATTCATCCTGCATTTTGCATTAAACATTGTCATAAAAGACAAACTTTTCATCACCTGTTATATCCTTGTGAAATAGGTTATTTTTCTGCCTTGAAAGAAAACTATGGATATGCGATTTTCCTTATTCTTCTCATGAAGATTATAAGGAGCCAAAATGCTTAGTTTGCCCACTTTTCTGGGTTCAATCGCAGGTCAAGTCATACCAAAGACTTTAAAAATGGTACATGATACCTCCTAGCTTAACACTCAGCATTATAAGGTATGTATCAAGGATAAAGTGGACCAATCCAGGGAAAGAAGTAGCACCCTCCCCTACACCTCGGTGTAGTAGCTATTGAAAAGGGAGCCTGCTGGTTGCCCTTGACTATGGTCGCCAACTCTACTTACTTTACATGTGGCAGCAAATTATGTATTGGGATGTATTAAGCTCAGGGACTAATTCTTTAGTACTTTTGCACAACTTTATTTCCACTTCTCTTAAAGCATCTTAAGGTCTGAAGAGCATCTTGGTTTGGGTTCATTTCTCAATGATCTATCACTAGAAAGAAACTTTGAAAACCAGTTTCAGACTTGGTGATCAGTAATGACTCCTTGGACATAAACACTAGAAATTTTCTTAGCTGTTTCTATAATATTTTTGTTGTCATTTAACTCCCACAACATTAAATGTTGAATATGCCCTATTAGTTCCTCCATTTTAAGTGGAGTGAGATTATAGATTGAATTATGATGAAAACACTTTCACTACTGAAATAAGAATGATCAATGAAGGCATTCTTTAATCAGATCATTTTAGGTTTTGTTTAAAACCTTGAAAATTCAAAATGTTAAGTTACAATTAGAAATTATGACTCAACCCAATTTAATGTGAAATGAATACAAACTATTCCAACCAAAGTTGGAACTTGTGAGATTACCTTCTCTTAGTTTCTACACTTAATACTAGGAGGCACCACAGTTAAATATAATAGCAATGCCTCCCCATATACCAATACAAGCATACAAACATCTTTCCTTTTCACTCAGCATCCACTCTAAAGATACATGTGGGATTACTTTCCCTTAGTTTCTACACTTATCACTAGGAAGCATTACAGTTAACTATTATAGCAACACTTCCTAGTATATAAATCCAAGTGTGTGAAAATCTTTCTTTTTTGCTCGACATCTACACTGAAGACATGTTTTGTCAACTTGTCCACTTACAGATTCCAGAACATGAAAAGACTCAAGAGTAGGTAGAATTTCATTTAGCACACAAACACACGAAGATTTTCACAAAAGATTTTTTTTCCTTTCATTGCATTCACACATTTCCTTTAGTTTCCACACTTATCACAGAGAAACTTTACCAAAGGTTTTTCCTTATTCACATATATTTGTTTTCACTCTCTCTCTTTAGTTGTCCACATTTCCCTGAATAAACACTATTAAGTTTTCAATTGTGTTCACACCACCAATCAACATCAGAGAGGACATTCCATAACAAACTCAGTTTACCGATTCCATTCTTGGTGACATGTCAGAAGGCCACACACTACTCACACAATATAAATAAGTAAATCAGTAAGGGACTGAAAAGTGAGTTGGTGCTGAAGAAGACTAAACAGTTAAATTTGCCATATCATGCAAATTTATCTAATCATTAGAGTATAATATGAAAATAAAAATGTAGTGAACAAGATTATTCTTTTGTAGTCACTTATAAGCATGCACAGAAGATAAATATCTTTGTCTGGATACAGCCTCGTCTTTCTTTTTTTCATCATTTTTTTTTCTTTTTCTTTTTACTAAATCTTTCATGACATGGTCACAGACCATGTACGTCTTCCAGAGATTCAAGAAGGCAGAAATTAGAAACCTCTAACCAATTCCACACCGAATATCTAGAAGAGAGAGAAAGAGAGTTTGTATCATGGGGTGGTGGTGGAAGAGTCGAGTTATTCTTCTAAAATTAGAAAGTAATTTAATTGCTGATATGACTGACATAGCAAGTGAGAAGATTCACAATTCACTCTTGAAAGTAATCTGTTGTATTTTTTTTGTGTGTGTGTTTTTACTATTCTTTGCATTCAGGTATGAAATGATTCTCATATAACAAGGTTATATATAACAGATAAAATCCATTCATATACATGTTCTTATGAATTAAAATGCACATAAACTGAGATAGGAGTATGTAAACACGTATAGTATTGAACAGAAATACATAGACCTTTACTAATATTTTTAAAGAAGTTAAATTTTCTTCTAAATCAAAGTTACCAGGATTTTATTTCAAGTAGAAAATATGCTGCAGAGCCATCTATGGTATAGCTGACCCTACCAACTTTTAAAATAGTGAAATGATACTGCAAAGGCAAGGATAACAAAATGAGATATTAGGTCATAACAATGTTGCCAGATTAAATATTGTGAGACAAATTTGACAATGTTAATTCAAAGTGGTTTCAGTGGTTTCTAGCAGTAGAGCTGTTGATTTGTCATCAAGAGTGGAGTATTCTGGTAAATCAATGTACTGACTCAGAATGTCCAAATACTCATGACAATGACAGGTTGCCACACTGATCCCAGTGTTGTTGTGGAGTATACAATTTTCTTTGATGCAGATATTGGTGGCATTGTCTGAAAGTGTTCTTGTACTGCCAAATTGTAGCGCACCAGGAAGTCTGCATCAAGGAGGGGTGTCTTAAAATTTGCCAAGATGAATGAGCAAGTATCGTCATGCAGCATCATCAAATTGTTTCATGCCATATCCAGGATATTTGTCTTACCCTTTACAACCCCAGCCAAAAAGTCATGGTTCTTAAAGTGTGTGTTTATATATATATATGTCTGTGTATATAAGTAGAGATTTATGCTGGAGCTTTGGGGAATGCACAGTACTCCTTCATTGCCATCACTCCCAGGTCCACTTTGGCCCAGAGTGGTAGCACCTGATAGGGTCCTATCTATGGGTCAAATAGAATTAACATTGAAACTAAGTGCATAGAAATGATTTATGCTAAATTGAATTGTTAGAAATAGATCTGTTAGATCATTTAACTGTGTGTAAACAAATGACTGATGTTTAATTGAATTGTTAGTAATACATAGCAATACTTGGAACAATTCAACTTTGTTGACTTAGGTTTACAAATCATATATATATAACTATTCATGCTATTTATCTGTTCAGGTATTTTTCTCTGAATTTTAAAAATTTGACTTAAATTCTCAATTTGTTTTATTCAACTAGACTTTAGTGAATTAACAATGGGGTGTTTGTATGGGAAAATTATTATAAGTTTAATTCTCACTAGGTGACCCATAGTTCTGGCTTTGTTCCAAACTAAGATAAGCTTAGTAAATAATAACGATCAACTGTTTTGTTTTTGTTATTTCTTTTCTTTAAGATGTGGCAAAGTTTTCTAGGCTCTTAACATTTAAGGTTTTTAAAAAGTCATATTTTGTTTATAAATAGTTTTTTTAATTTGTTCATTTTCACTTATGAGTCTCACATTAGGTTGTAAATCAGTTGTTCAATAATTTTTTCTTTTTTAAATGTTTTCCTCCTATAAATCATTGGAATTTTTTTATATGCCTAAATTTTTTTTTTTGGTAGGGGAGAAATATGAGGAATCAAGTTTTCTGTAAATTACACATTAAAAATGTGTTTCTATTTTAAGAGGTTTCCTATGCACCTCAATTGAAAATCTCTGCATTAATATTATTATTATTATTATTATGTTATTTTTCTGATATATTACATTTCTTTTGGTACAACAGCATAAAAATGACAAGTAGCATGTACACAGTAACGGACAGAGACAGAGATAAAAAAAAAACAAACTATAAGAGATAGAAAAAGAAACTAACAGAATGTTTTTCCATCCACCCAATCTTATTCTAACAGTTAAAGAACTGTCCAATTGCTTAAGTTGTAAATAAAAAATAATTTTAAAAAGTATTTTCTTTTGTTTATTACACAAACTATCTTAATCCTCCTGGATTTTTTTAATCATAAAATAATGAGGTTGTTTTGTTGGTTATCTTGTGTTTAATGGCATATCAACCATTGTAAGTTATTTAATGTCAAATCCTGTTTATATATATATATATATATATATATATATATATACATGGTTTGGTTTGGTTTTATGGCATATCAACTATTGTGGCTTATTTAATTCTAAATCCTGTTCACACACACACACACACACACACACACATATATATATATATATATGTATGATTTGTAAATATTTTCTTGAGTACATTTTTTTGCATACAGTTAAATGGTTTCAAGTATTGCCATATAACAGTCACAGTTTTACATCAGTCATTTTTTTGCACACATTTAAATAGATATACATGATATGTAAGAGATTATTAGTTTGTCAGTAATTTAATCTTTAAATGAGTTAAAACTAATTTGTTTGCACACTAATATTGCTATTGTTTCTACACAGTTAAATGGTTTCAATTATTGCTATTGAACACTTATAATTCTATTCACTATTAATCATTCATTTGTACATAGTTAAATGGTTCCAAGTATTATGTATCACTAACAATTCAATTAAACATCAGTCATTTATTTACACACAATTAAATGATCAAACAGATCTATTTCAAACAATTCAATTTGGCATAAGTCATTTGTTTGCACTCATTTTAAATGCCAAACATTTCTATTTGACCCATAGATAAGACCTTATCAGGTACTACCACTCTGGGCCAGCATGGATCTAAGAGAAATGGCAATGAAGGAGTACTCCACATTCCCCAAAGCTCCTGCATGACTGGAGCCCTAACATCAGATTACTTAGTGTCATATCCAGGACACTCATTGGGGGAGTTTTACTCCTCTGCAAAGATGCATTCGGTGTATTGTACAGTCACAGCCAACTGGGCTATATATATGATTTGAATAGTTTGTAAGTAACATATAAGAGCCAGAGATCATTTACTTTCACACAGTTAAATGATTTCAAGTATTGCAGTCTAATATAATAACCATCATTTGTTTGCTCAGTTAAATGATTTCAAGTATTGCTGTCTAATATAATAACCATCATTTGTTTGCTCAGTTAAATGATTTCAAGTATTACTATTTAACATCAATATTTCTATTCAACATTATTCATTTGTTTGCACACAGTTAAATAGTTTAAATGTAGCTATAACAAATACTAATAAATCAATTTCACATAAGACATTTGTTTGCACACAGTTAAATTGTTTCAAGTATTGCTATATAACACTCCTAATTCCATTTAATATAGATAATTTGTTTGCACACAGTTAAATTGTTTCAAGTATTGCTATGTAACACTTATAATTCCATTTAATATAGATAATTTGTTTGCACATAGTTAAATGGTTCCAAATATAGAAAATGCTTAAATATTTCTTCTTGGGTCAGAGTGGACCTGAGAATACTGGTAATGAAGAGCAATTCCACATTTCCCAAAGTTCCAGGACATGAGCTTCATCATCAGTTTAGTGTCCTTTTCAGGACATTCATTGGTGGGGGTTTTACCCTTCTGCAAAGATGCAGTCAGCATATTCTACAGCCCTAGCTGACTGAGCTAAAAATAATGTGTGCATCTTGTAAACGCAGCTTCACATTTATATATGCGTATGCATCTCTGATATATATAAAGAACTATAATAAAATATAAGATAATCACCTTGCCAAGAAAGAAAGAAATTACTTTTGCATTTTTAGTTCACTGTTTTTATTAACTGTCAAAGTGAAAAAAACAAAAACAAAAAAAAAACAAAAACAGAAAAAGTAAAAACAGCAAAGAAATAAAGAGACCGAAACAGAGAGAAATGAAAAAAATGTGACGAAGAAAGAGGAAATGAAAAAAAAAAAGTGAAAAATAGAAGTCCAAGAAAAAGAGTGCAAGTTGAACAGTTATGGATTAATCTAACATAAAATTTGGAATAAATAGAAGAGGAGAGGAGAGGGGAGATGGCAGAAAACAGACATTGTATGGTGTACAAAAAAGATTTTATTTATTTTATCTTTATTTCATTTAGAAATGATCTTGGTTAAAAAAGAGGGGAAAGAAAACATAGATCAGAAAGAGGGAAGAAGAAAGAAAGGCCAAAGAGAGAGAGAGTGGAGTGAGAGAGAGAAGGGGCAGAGTGAGAGTGGGGTAGAGAAAGAGAGAAAGAAGAGGCAGAGAGAAAGAAGTGGTGGAGAGAGAGAGAGAAATAAAGAAGGGGTAGATTGAGAGAATGAGAAAGAAGAGTAGAGAGAAACAAAGTGTTGAGTGAGAGGAATAGAGAAAGAAGGGGCAGAGAGAGAGAGAGAGAGAGAGAGGGAAAGTATGGAGTGAGAGAGAAAGCAGGGGCAAAGAGAGGGAAGGGGTGGAGTGATAGAAAGAAAGGGCAGAGAGAGAGAGAGAGAGGGGAATAATAACAAAAGAGAAAATGATCAGTTAATTGATTTCAACAACATGTCAACAGTTGAGGGTTATTTCATGCCAAGATGTTAGGGAATCATATACATTGTACTTTAATATTTACATTTTGTTGTATCTTAAGAGATTTTGCACACATTTATATATCAAGTCTTCCAATCTAATACAAGTGATTTGCATAGTCGAATGGTTTCAAGCATTATTATGGAATACTAATAATTATGTAGTTTCAGTTAATTATTTCTATTTATTTATAACTTTTTGTTTGCACAGTTATATAGTTTCAAGTAACTGATAACAATCCTTAGTAAAGAAATATAGCTTCAAATAACTATTAATACAAATGATTTAAAGTTAGTGACATCAAGTGAATATTGAATAATTTTTAAACCAAACTATTTGACTCTTAGGCAGGAGTTGTAGGACCTGTTAGTGTACTATCAATCCAGGACAGGGTGGATTTGGGAGTAATAGCAATGAATGGGTTACTCCACATCCCCTAGGTTTCCAAAACTTGAGCCTCACCATCAGACGTAGTTGAGAGTCAAATCCAGGACACCCATTTTTTTAGGGCGGGTGAGCTTATGCATCAGCAGGAAATCCAGTCAGTGAACTCTAAGCGCTGTTGATGGGATGGGCAAAGAGGGAGAAAGATAAGAGAAAAATTTGACTAAGAAGGATTTAAAAAGCAATAAATTTTGAAATTTGTTCTCAATTAATTATATTTTTAAGAGTTAAAAACTGGATAATCAAAAACTAATTCTTACATTATCTATATTCACTATTGTCAATCATCATTGCAGATTCAAGTTACTGTGAAGAATTTGTAAATTAAGATGGATTTTGAGAATGAAGACCAAAAAACTGAAGGGAACAAAACTATGATGTCTCTAATATTTCTGAGATAAGGAATTGTTATTCTCTACACATTGTGGATTGCTATACTCAAAATGCTGTACTAAAGGGCTTTCTTCAGGTGTTTTTTGTTGTACTCAGCAACCTTTTATAAAGAAGTTGGTTGGTTGGCAGGTTGTTTGGGTTTTATGGCATATCAACCTTTGTAGGTTATTTAACACCAAATTCATTTTTATACAAATAATCAGTTCTATTTCAAACAATTCAGTTTAGCATGAGTACACAGTTTAATTCTCAAAAATATTTCTATTTCAAGCTATTCAGTTTATCTAAACAGTTTTAATTCTGCCAATTCAGTTTAGTATAAGAATAGATTTTGTTTACAGAGTTAAGTCAAAACAGTTCTATATTAAACAATTCAGTTTAGTGTAAGTACAGTTTCAATGTCAAAAACAGTTCCATTTCAAACAATTCAGTTTAGCATAAGTGCACAGTTTAATTGTCAAAAACATTTCTGTTTCAAGATATTCAGTTTAGTCAAACAGTTCTAATTCAAACAATTCAGTTTAGCATAAGTATGCAGTTTAGTTCTATCTAACCCATAGATAGTGCCCTCTCAGGTGCTACCATTCTGGGCCAGAGTGGACCAGGAAGCAATTGCAATGAAGGGGTGCTCCGCATTCCCCAAAGCCCCAGCATCACTGGAACATCACTATCAGATTGTTTAGTGTCGTATCCAGGATACTCATTGTGAGGGGTGGAGGTCAAACTCCTCTGCAGAGATGCAGTCAGTGTCTTCTACAGCCCCAGGCAACTGGGCTATTTTGTAAAAAGAGTTCAAACATCAAATCAAATAATCTAGTAGACTACCAGCTGGAGGTTGTGAGACCAATCTCTGGTTCCAGTTCCATCTGAAGTGATAAAAGTAAACAGTGGCTGATGCAAGATACAAGGATTCAAATAAAGTGATAAGTTTGAAATTTCCAGAAGATTACTGAGCATAATAAAAGGCACAGGAAGAAGGCCAGAGAGCACAGTGGTTGAAATGTTATGATTATAACAACCAAGATTTATCCATATCATTCTAATTATTTTTATTTTATTAATATCAGTTTTTTTTTTACACTAGTAGTTAACTGGTGGCCTTTACTAAAGTCCAAATAACATTAAATTTCCTCAGTTCTCCAAAATTCTTCTCTATATCTTTGATTATCACAGCAGTGCCATGATCTGGACAGTCTCAATTCTTCCTTGGATTTCTTATTCCTCCAGTCTCTTTTTCAGGTTCTTTGAGATTGTTCCAAGGGCTCCAATTCTGACAGGAATCATTGTTACATTCTATAACTTTTTCAGCTTCCAAGCAACATCAAGGTATTTATCCAGTTTTTAACTTTACTGTGCTGTATAGAAAGCTGACAGTCAAGAGCTAAACAGCTTTTTATTCCTCATAAAATTTTTAAAAAATTGCACAAATTACATTTTTCAATCAACAATAAAAAGGGAATTAATGAAAAAGATACACTCTGAAATTGATACAACTATTTATAAAATGATTATTTCTATATGTGATATCTTTTGTATCCCTTCCAGATAAAATGAATATCTTTAATAATCATTGTTTCTACCTGATATTTCCAGTCTTAACTATCACAAGAAAAACAAGATTTTCCATGAAAATATTTCTTTTTCAACTTGTATACAAATTGAAATGCACACTAAAATAGACAAAATGCTAAGTGTTCATATTTTGAAACATTGAGAAATTTATAGAATTTATATTTTATTGAAATGACGGTGACAAGCATTACACTTCCAAATACAAAAGAGGAAGTTTCTGTAGTGTAGTGGCTAATGTACTGGACTGCAATATTGTAGTAAATGAGTTCAAACTCCAATCACACTATTACATTCACTTTTGGATTAATAACCCTAGGAAAGGTGTAAAACTCCTTAGCCTCTCCAGCTATGGGCTAAATAGTACTTCTACTGTTATTCTACAAGGATGGCTTTGGCATCAAATAACTCACAAAGGTTGATATGCCATTAAGCAAGGAAACTAAATCAAATACAAATATTCTGTGACTTGAAAATTTTTGGATAAACATCTTTACATATACCCAAAATTAGACCTTAGCTAAAAAGTACAATCTATCAACTCCTTGGATCATACTCTAATAATTCATTCAGTAACAAAAATATTTACCAACAAATTATTTATTTACAAATCATAAAAAGAAACAAGACTTAGCATTAAATAACCCACAAGAGTTGATATACCATTGAACAATAACTAAACCAATTCAACATTGTACTTACATTCTCTGTTAGCATTCAAATATCCATGATAAAAATCAAATCAATTGGCCAACAACTTTTTGATTTGAAGCATCCCAAATTTGACAAAATCTTGATATTTTAACTTATTTATTTTTTTTCTGATTTTTAGCCAATGAGAAACTTTTAGATTTGAACTCTAACCAAGCTAATAACACAAATCCATCCCTTAAAATAATAATTGAGTTCCACAAGGCCAGGGATGGTCTATGGCTTCAAAGTAAGCTTCTCCGTTTTCATCATTTTAAATTTTGGTTCTTAAAAAAACACAAAAAACACATAACTTTAACTACTTTTTTTCTCGTAAAAGGAAAAAAAAAAAAATTCTTGGTGATTTTTGGAAGTTTAAATGATGCTCTTTCTCCACTAATAAAATTTTTTCAACTGTAATGCCATCTCCAAGGGTTTAAATTGACTTTAAAATGTGCCACTTTTAATGACAAACTATTTTTCATACAGGCTAAGCCAAAATTTAATCTATTATCTAAGACCTGTGATTACAAAATATTGTATCAATTATATTTTTTCAAAATACGTTTCCCAGTTTGGTAAAAAAAAATGTCCCAAGTTATCATACCCTGGTTATATGATTAAAATGCATTTAGTTAGAAAGAATTAGAGCTGACTGAACCCTGAGAAAGAGATGCTAGTTCCTTGCCAGGTCCTGAACATAATATATTGTTATTGACAGAAAGAATGCCTGATATATAGAATAGAGCACATATAGACATAACACAGAACATTATCATTAGATCATAACTTGAAAGGTAGCAAACAAATTAGCAAGCATTAATTAATATTTCTAAAAATCCATATCTAAAACTTTACTTTTAGGAATTTTCTTGTGTCAGCAACAAATGAAACAGTTGCTTGGGTTTTATGGCATATCAATCCTTGTAGATTGTTTAATGTCAAATCCTGTTAATACATATATATCAAGTATGATTTGTAAACAAACAGTTTGTAGGTAACCTTTAGAACTAGTTGGACCTCATTTGTTTGTACACAATTAGTTTCAAGTATTCCTATCTAGTACAAATGATTCTATCTCATGTTAATCCTTCATTTGCACACAGTTAAATAGTTTCAAGTATTGCTATGTAAGACTAACATCTCAATTTAATATCAGTTGTTGGCTTGCACATAGTTAAAGTTCTTTTTTACTTAGTAGTAGTACTTGTAGGGTGCTATCTATAAGTCAGAATGGATCTGGCGAAGAGGAAGTACTCCATATTCTCCAAAACTCTAAGACTGAAGCCTCACCCTCAGATGGTTTAGAGTCATATGGGCATCGGTGCATCATCAGTGTATTCTATAGCCCCAGCCAACAGGTCTGACAAATGAAATGGAACAAAATTGCTAGTATATATGAAATACAATTAACGAAACAAAAAACACTGATACATGAAAATAGGTTTCTATTGTTTATTACAATTGAAATAGCAATAAAAGGATGTGGTACATGAAAAGCATGGAATATAAAACAGCTTTTTTTTTTGTTTCCCCCCCCCACACACACACACTTTTTGACTTTCATCAGGTGTAGCAGAAAAGAATTTTTCCTTCTTCAATAACCAAGAGTTGCCTAAGATTACATTCAAATAAAATTAAAATAAAATGTAGAAAATCTTTTTTTTTTCATACTATACAATTCAGATTTGAGGAGTCTACAAGACAAGAGAAGGAAAATTCTGATTTCAAATCAATTGTAGGTAAATAGTGGCAACTAGCCTAAGAGAAGGAAAACTCTGAAATCAAACTAGTTTTACTCTAATTAAAAATTCACTTTGAGTCACATCCTGCATATAGCAGAGATACATTTTTTCTTTTTAAATTTGATGTGTGAAATTATACTAAATTGATTAGAATTATTTCATTGTAGCTGCCCTGGCTACTCAGATCTAAAATCTTCGGTGAAAGAAAAACGCTCACACATGACATTAGCTAACAAAGCGTAATCCCTATTTTTACAAGTGAATTTCTGTTGTCAACACACAAACTTTTTTTTCAAAATAGATTAATTCTGCTGGCTGTTTCGGAGACAGTTCTTAACCACAGGATAAAATACATCATATTAAAAAGCTCCTCTTTGAAGTACAATGAGATATCCCATGATTACTTATATTTAAAAGAGGAACTTGCCGTATGTGATAACATAGAATTCCTTTCACTCAAATCTTAAAAGCAGCACTCTGTAACTTCTATAAAAACACAGCACTCAGTGACTGCCAGGTGAGCTACATAGAGAGTGGCTGGGTTTATACCCGGGGGAGAGGTATCTGTTCCTCTCCCAATTCTCAAAATCAAAGACTGATTCAAGGCTGAATGGCTCCTAGCTTCGACAAGTGGGTGATAATGTCATTGACAAGCATTGCATAACACTAATTCAAGCTATGAGCAGGCATAGATACTGGGTTAACATATATCAAGTGAGTCCAAGTCCAGCAGTAGACTCATCTGGTTCATACTGCGCTAAGTGAGCCAATGACCAGCATACATCTAGCAGAGTTTGAACCATGGCTCATACCCAACCTCCTCCTCCAGATCAAGTAACAGCACCCTAGTCCATGAGCAAGAACTGAGCTTGGACTAGCATCAGCACTTATAAGACACATCGACATTTCCCTGGTCAACCAAGGATTGCATAAACTGAGACATCGATCATCTAACGTCTACAACATGTGTCCACATTTTTGCCGTTTTCAGCTACGTCTACAACCTGACCCTACAGCTACACCTACGATCTTTCACTGAGCACCGACATCATCCTGATCTTCCAAATGTATAGTCACCAAGAACTTATAGACAGCTGAGTCTACACTTTTCTACAGCACCGACTTTTGACACCACAGAGACTATACAGACATTATACAGCAACAGGGATTCTACACCCATGCCCACATTTCATTTACAATTCACTCAATAAAGACCTGATATTTAAACTTACCAGTTTGTCCTTATCATTTGTCTAGTCCTCTGTCGATCACTTTCATATTTACAAATCTTTACAGGGTCAATGCATTTATTGGTCCTGCAACACTTTTATCACTACATAAAAAAAATTAGAAGAGAAAATTTAAAGAATTTTAAGCCTGAATTTCCAAGAACATTTTTAAGTCTCTTGTCTCCTCAGATCTACTGTAAATCTATCTATACTTTCTTGTATCATTTACAATCTTTCAGTAGTATTTTCTGATGATTGTGAAAACATGAAAGTTACAATATGTGATCATAATTTCTAAGTTATACTTTGTCTCAAAACCCCACCCAACCACTCTCAACATTTGGAGTATTGTTTCCTTATCAAAAATATAATGTTAGAAAAAAATGCCTGAGGAAGGAGTGGCAAATTGTTTTTAGTACCCAACATTTAATTACTTCTTTTCAAAAAGATCGTTTCAGGCTCTTGTTCTTAGGAAGTGATGCAAACTCATTATCTCTTTCCCTGCTTTTTTTTTTAAGGCAGAGGGGAGCTGTATGTTGGCAAATTTCTGCTTGTGACAGTAGAATATTTACAGGACTTAAGTTGAAAGCAATGGTTCCAACTAGATTACCAAAGTGAAGCATTGATTAGTCTGTTCAGTACTTAAATGGGTGACCATAGCAATAGCAGGTACTGTAAGCAGCCTAAAGCCTATGTGCCAGACTAAAGAAAGCTTAGTAAATAATAGAATACTTATATGGCATAAGTCTATAAAAGCCTGTATACAGTGAGGTCTCCCTTGGATTCAAACTGAAAAGCATTTCTAGAGATTTACAGGGCAAAGTATTGTTAAGAAAGTGGATTCAGATTTTTTTAAACAAAGGAACTTTTCTTTGAGGTTGAGAATTATAAGATACTCATAACTTTAAAGTTTAATTTCAAAATCAAATAAAATATCCAGTCTCCTACTTCCATCTAAAGAAAAAGATTACCTGTGACTATCATATACTTGTGTGTGTATGGGGGGGAACAGTTTTAATATCTATTACTCTTTACATAAAGTAAAGTTGGTGATTGTAGTCGAGGGCAACCCGAAGGCTTCCTTTTCAATAGCTACTACACCGAGGTGTAGGGGGGCGTTATTCCTTTCCCTGGATAGCTCCACTTTACCCTTATAATGCTGAGTGTTAACCAAGGAGGTATCAAGTACCATTTTTAAAGTCTTTGGTATAACGCGACCTGGAACTGAACACAGGTCTCCCGGACCATTGGTGAACACTCTACCCACTAGGCCAATCAGCCGAGATATCAAAAGTTAATTCATTCAAACTCCCTTAAAAAAAAAAAAAAAAAAAAAAAAAAAAAAAAAAAAAAAAAAAATGAAATAAAAATTTTTAAAAATAATAAAAAAGTAACTTTCCCAAAACTAGTTTGAAAAACAAGTTTGAGACTAAAGAAACTGCTCAAGTAGCACTGAATTGAATTTTGAGAACTCTTTAATCTTATAATTTGTGTTTTAACAAATAAGCCTAGAGATAAAATTTCAAGCAAAATAATTTTCAAAACTGTCATCACCCAGAATGATGTGAATATATCAGTACTATAATTTCTATTAGTTTATTTATATTCGTATATAGAAATGCAAACACCAACATTAACCATTTACAGTAACAGATATACAAGTTGCTACCAAAAATTTGAATAAATAAAATAACTCATTTTCAATCTCCTTTAAATGTGATAACAAAAACTAGGTGTTAAGGTACTGCTCAGTATTAGGAGGTAGTGAGAAAAATCCACTGGTTCTTTTGTTTTAAACAATTACCTCAAACTTCACAGCAGAGTCTCCTCAACCTAGGAGAAAGGCAAGAAGTGGATGGGGGCAAGAATTCAGTTTAGTGTAGTACAGTCTCAAAGTCAAAAACAGTTCTATTTCAAGCAAATCAGTTTAGCATAAGTATGTAGTTTAAAATTCAGAACAGTTCTATTTCAAGCAATTCAGTTTAGCATAAGCACAATTTAGTTCTATTTGACTCATAGATAGGACCCTATCATGTACTATCAATCCGGGCCTGAGTGGACCTGGAAGCAATAGCAATGAAGGAGTGCTCTGCATTTCCCAAAACTCAAGCATTACTGGAACCTCACCATCAGATTGTTTAGTATCATATCCAGGACATTCTGTAGAGATGCAGTCAGTGTATTCTACTACCCCAGCTGACTGGGCCTTTCATTCATTTACAATAACAAAGTGAAAAATGAGTTATAATACAGAAGTATGAAACAGTGTGGTAAATATTGCATGAAGGGTAAGTAAGTAAAGTTGACGACCTTAGTCAAGGGTGATCCGAAGGCTCCGTTTTCAATAGCTACTACACCGAAGTGTAGGGGAGAGTGCTACTCCATTCCCTGGATTGCTCCACTTTACCCTTGATCCTTACCTTATAACACTGAGTTTTAAGCAAGGTGGCATCAAGTACCATTTTTTTAAATCTTTGGTATGATTTGACTTGGGATTAAACCCCGGTTTCCCAAACCATTGGCGAACATTCCACTCATTAGGCCATAATAGGGTTCCTCAAATATTTTCATTGAATACCTAATAATTTAAGTATAGTAAAAGAGTTCTTTGTAGACTTTCTGGTTTGAAGAAAAATCGTGTCTCTTTTATGAGGGTTAAATTCCCTCAGTGTTGTTCATAGTAGATGCTGAAGAACCAATATAGTAGTATGGGTAATTTGAATGATAAGTTCATTTCTTGAGAAGTTCTGAAGAAGAGTTCTTTGACTTAGTCAGCTGGCACTCTTTGCTGATACTGTGGAAGAAGACTCTTTTTGTGAATATACATGAATTTCTCTTCTTTATCAAAATTGACTGGCACTGCTTGCTGCTACTTGAGAAGAGGAGCTCCTTTGTTAGTTTATGTGAACTTCGGTTCTTTCTTCCATTCTGCTAGGGAACTTCTGTGGAAAACACCATGCATCATATAGCCAAAGAACAGAATATATGTCCAGATTGCCACTGTTTCTGCTACAGTGTCTCACTGATTTGGTTGACTTATTGAGCTTCTGTCTAGCTGTTACTGTGAATCCAGAGCCTCCCATTTGTCTTTCTAGACAGCAGGGGGTGGGGCTCTTGGGCTCGTCTCCATTTATTTATGGGAATTTGATGAGTAAAATAGGTTCCATTGAGCAGTCTCTGAAAAGCATTTTCCGGTCATTTGATAGGCCCAAAACAACTCTTTATCTTTGCTGGTGGAAGCCTTTAAATCCCTGGGTTTTTTTTTTCTAGAAGCTTCTTTGTCCCTAAAAGCTGCTACAGCATGGGCTGATTGTTGAACTTAAGTTGAAACAAAAAAAAGTAACCTAAGTTTCTGTGGTCTGAAAATGGCTTGTGACAAAAAAATCATACTCTCAGTTT
Organism: Sepioteuthis lessoniana; assembly: GCA_963585895.1. Classification (NCBI taxonomy): domain Eukaryota; kingdom Metazoa; phylum Mollusca; class Cephalopoda; order Myopsida; family Loliginidae; genus Sepioteuthis; species Sepioteuthis lessoniana. The sequence goes on along the minus strand of CAUZXS010004326.1, from coordinate 191,218 downwards.
CTCTCTATGCTTGCATTCGCCTTTCTTGATTAAAAAAACAAAACAAAAAAAAAACAAAAATTTTGTAATCTTTTATACACGTCATGACTCTGATCATGCTCCCACAATCCTCTTCATTTCTGGTCTAATGCATATCAAATTTCCCCTCACATTCAACTTCACTCTTCTTTTTTTCTTTCCTTTGGGATACATGGTTTGGTTTAGGCACCTGGATGCACAAGGGTAGAAATTGACAGACTGTGAGAGAGTGGTCAGTGTTCTTTGGAGACTCTTGGTGTCAAGCATTGTGGATGAGAAATTAGATTAGCATTACTATACAAAACCTACAACTTTCTATATTCAAACTATGGTTTCACAATTTATTTTTGTAGAGGAAAGTAAGATAGACCATAGAAAATTCCAACCCAAAAGTAAATGTTTATTAAACCAGTTATAAAATGAATAAAAAGGAAAATGAAATTAACCAAAACCAATGAAGATTTAAAAACAGGAGGGAGGGACAAAAAGCATCTCTATTGTCTTTCTCCTGTCAATATAGCAACACTGGGAGTGGGTAGGATGGGAATCAAACTGTAGATAATATATATATAAATGCAAATGTAGAAAAAATATGGACAGATATTTTTGTAGAAGCATTATTAAAGAACAAACATTCTTGAGAGGACAGGCAGAATTTTAAGAAAAATGTTGCTAAGAGAAAGAATAAAAAAAAAAATCAACAGAGTAGGAGAAAGGCAAGATGAAAACATGAAGCTATTTGTAGTTTTGGAGTTGAACACAGGAAATATCTTTAAAATAACTTGGTCATAAGTATATTTCCAGACACTCCTATAGGGAATAACAGAAGGTAAAAAATATTAGAGAGAAGACAACGTAGAGTTCAAGCCCGGGTGCCAACAACTAAATCTGAGAGCCTCTTCTAGAAATAAATTACCAAGCGGAGATTCCTTGGAGAATGAGCAGTATTAATCATATATGTGCTGAGAAAGAAACTTGTGCTTCACAAACAGTAAAAACAAGAACACCATAACAGTCTTGTATTACAAAGTTTTGATTTATTTCTCACAAGGAATTTGAAGGCAAAAAATAAAACCAAAATAAATAACCCTGAGCCAATATTGCACAAGAACAAATCAAAACTTTTTAACAAACTGAGTTACTAGATAATAAATAAAATAAAGATAACTAGGATGAATAAACTTATATATATATATATATATATATATATATATATTATTTACCAAAGTTAGCTTATTATAACCAAGACCAAATGTGATATAAGATTTTACAATTAGGGAAAGTCTACCTGCCTAATTTGAGAATCAGCATTTTAACTTATATTTAGGGAACTGCTTGGAAATGTTATATTCGTGTATGGTAACACAAGAGAGGAGAGAAAGAGGAGGCTGTCTTGATGAGGATAATACTATATCCCTCACTATTTATGGTGTGATAAAAAATGAATAACAAGCAAACAAGGGTTCACCAACAACAAAAGATGTATTTATGATTCTATAAAACAAGTAATTCATACAATCAGGAAGTTTTATTCAGTTGGTAGTTAACATTACATGAAAGACAATAGCAGAAAAAATGAGAAGTTTGACTTACACGTATTTGTGTTTGCTGTAGGAGTAAGGTAAAGAAAGGTTGGTTTTGGAGCATGGCTCTTAGTTCTTTGGTGATGTAATTTGTGGGGTGACCAAGTGTTCTTCTTTCGGCTGTTTGCCAATAGAGCCATTATGGGAGGTAAATATGCAGCCTATGTGAGCATGAATATGACCATGTAAGGGTTCCTTACTCTTCATTGGTTTACATGAGAAGAGGTAAGTAAGGGGTCAATATGGGTTGTGCAATTAAGAATTGGGGGAGCCATAATGGAATATGACTGTTTGGGAGGAGGAGTTACTCTGCATTTGCTGCAGCCATTAAGACACCGATGGAATTGCTGTATTGCACGTTTTCCTTGTGTTAGCTGATGTGACTCTGAGAAGAGGACATCATGTTGTATGACTCAGCTTGGGGTGCAGTCACTAGTTGTTGTCAGCACAGCGTGCGGAAAAAAACAGAAGAAATTTCAGCATATTTATGTGCTTTATTGCACTGTTTGTAGTGCCTTCCACTTGGTCACTAAAAGGGTCATGCAACCTGCCCATCACTGTGTCTGTAGATTAAACAGTCAGCTGGTGTCTTGTGTTGTCAACATACCATCCTATTTTTTGACCTTGACAATAGTCATGAAATCATAAGAAGATTTGTCTTGGAGTCTCTAACAGAAATATCTAATTCAACCATATGAAAAATGCATGCAGTTATTGTGTAATATTTACAATATCCAGTTTCAGACGTTCAGACTAAAATGTCAAAGGGGAAAAGTAGCCAAAACATCCAAAAACAATATCTTGTCTCAGATATTCAGGATATATACAAACTTATTAATATTGCAAAGAGACTGCTTATGCAAAACAGAACCTAGCTTATTTGACTTTCAAGATTTGACTTGTACATTCTCTGCTACCAGCTTTTATAGTTATTACTAAACTTAACTAAGTTGTGGCACAAGGCCGGAATTATGGAGTACTCAGTGAGAATCAAACTCACTAACAATAGTCTGCTAATCTAACTTGTTAATCACTGCAACAGATAAGGTGCTCTTTTGGCTTTTATAGCAACTTGTCATGATGTGATCATAAGAAAGACAGTCTCACAGATTAATTATTACTGAGTAGTGATTTCAATCCTCACAAAGTGCCCCATACTGGTGGCCTTGTGCTATATCTAGGCTTTGCTTAGTAGCTTACTATAGCATCATATATAAAAGAAACATTACAAGTTTTCTAAGGGGGAGGGTGATTGTGTCTCCAGCAATGACATATGTATGAGTTAAAGAGAAATTTTAGCTTCAGATATAGAAGTCATGCTGGACAACTTTTTCGATACAAAAAAATAAAGAAATAAATCCAACATTACAAGTTGCTAATTAATCAATTAAACAAGTTGCTAGTGTCAAAGTTATCACTGCTAGAAATGGAATTAGCAACCTAAGTTCAAATCCTGCATGGGGCTGTTTGCATTTCACTTTGTGCTTCTCCCTCCAATTATTGGTAAATAGTAGGGTAAACTGGGTTCTCTAGCCTTGATATGAAAAACAGCCCAGAAGATAAAATTCTTAATTCAAAAACTGACCTTGTGTCACATCCTGCCCTATCTCCCTTAGGTTTGAGTAAATACATAGAAGGGTTGATAGGGTTCTTTAGTCTTGGTTAAGCAACCAGTCTAAGAGAAGGAAAATTCAACTCAAAACAACTTTACTCCACTTAAAAATTAACCTTTGTCATATCCTATGATGGAGAGGTTGTCAATCAAAGACTGAAAATTATAAGGTAATTTTTTTTTAATAAAGAAAAATGAAAGTGTGAAAGGTCTCTTTCATAAAACCGTTTGTGCATATTTTCCAAGTGGTTCAGTTTGATTTATTTGTTTGATGGCATATCAACCTTTGTGGATTATTCACTGCCAAAGCCATCTCCATAGAAGAACATTAGTGATATCATTTAACCCATAGCTGGGAGGATAAGAGGGTCTATATCTTCTTCCCCAAAAGTATTAATTCGAAAATGAATGTAATAGCTTGACTGGAAATAGTTGTTTAGATTAATATTCTCATCCTTGTTGGACTTAGGATCAAGTTGTGCTGACCAGATCACCAATGTGAAATAACCATGAGCCTGGGCAGATCTTAAATGGATGACCACTTAGAAACAGCAGGTATCATAAGTTAACTAAGGCCTGTGTGAATCTGACTAAGTAAAGCTTAGTAATATTTTCATGGATACTTTACATGGGGCAATGATTAGCAAGCTAAGTTAGCAGACTATTGTTGATGAATTTATGTAATTCTCAATGGGATCCTCATACTTCTAGCTTTGGGCTATAACTAAACTCGCACTATTCAATAAAAACATTTTTTTATTTGTTTGTATGATCTTTTCAACCAATACAAAAAATTAGATTCAAATGAAAAATTTTAACAGCATGTCGATCTGTCTAGGATTATTTTATGCCCAGAGGTTAGGGAATCACATTCATTGTATGTTCATATTTATATTTTAGTGTAGTTGTTTCTTAAGGGTTTTTTTTTGCACACAGTCCTATTGAATTCAAATGCTTTTTAAACAGAGCTATTTGACCCAGACATGGGACCCTAACTGGTAATACTACACTGGGTTACAGTGCACCTGGAAACCTATGAATAACGGCAATAAAGGGGTACTCCACACTACCCAGATCTCAAAAACTGGAATCTCACCATGAGATGCAGTTTAGCATCATATCCAAGACACTCCTTTTTTCTGAGGAGGGGTCTTATGCCACTGCAAGAGATATAGTCTGGGTATTCTATTGTGTTTGTTTGTTTAGGTTTTATAGGGTATTTAATGTCAAATCCATTTTTATACAAATAATCAGTTCTATTTCAAACAATTCCGTTTAGCATAAGTACACAGTTTAATTGTCAAAGCTATTTCAAGCTATTCAGTTTAGTCAAATAGTTCTAATTCAAACAATTCAGTTTAGTGTAAGTATAGTTTTTGTCCACACACAGTTAAATGTCAAAACTGTTCTATTTAAATCAATTCAGTTTAGCATATGTACAATTTAGTTCTATTTGACCCATATCAGGGGCTACCACTTCGGGTCAGAGTGGACTTGGGAGTGATGATTATGAAGGGGTGCTCTGCATTCCCCAAGGTTCCAACATTACTGGAGTCTCACCATCAGATTGTTTAGTGTCATATCTAGGACACTCGTTGGTGGGGTGGGGTGCGGTGGAAGGGTCTTACTCCTCTGCAGAGGTGCAGTTGGCGTATTCTACAGCCCCAGCCAACTGGGCAAGTATTCTAAGGCCTACCAACAGTGGATTAAACTCAAACGACAGAAATCGCAATGTGAAGTTTAATCATGGAAAATATTTAAGAAAAAAGAAAAAGAAAAAAGAGCACATCACCCTCTTTGAAGAGGTTCATAGGAAAAAAAGAAAATGCTTATATGTATCTGATAAACTGAATAAGCTCAGTCGCCATCAGATCAAAAAACTTAAGTACAAATTGAACAGTAGAAATAAAAAAAAATTAAAAAATGAACAACCAGCTCACTAAAAAAAAAGTAAAATTAAAACAAAAAATAATGTGCCTGTTTTAGTGGACTGAAAAATTAGCATCTGTATTGATTTAGATTTTTTTCAGAATGACAAAAGAAAAAGATCAATACTGCTATCTTTGACACTCATATCAAATATTATCAACAGTAAAAACTTTCCTCTCAAAACACTTGTAAAATGAATTACAAGGTTGAAGAAGAAAGCCAACAAATGTTAGTCAAAATATCTCAACTTAGAGATAAAATTTTTTTCATACTATATTTGTGTGTATACTTGCATAACAATTTGATATAACATCTTTCCCACAAAATAAAATTCTAAAACATTGATTAATTTACATTATCTAAGAGATGAATTTTTATGCTCATCATGTTTTTATTCATTATGTTTTACATATTATTTAAAAGATTAATTTTTATCCATTATCTATGTTTCTCTTTATGTATTATATAGTATTTTTATTATGTTTTATGCATTATTTAAAAGATTAATTTTTATCCATTATCTATGTTTCTCTTTATGTATTATATAGTATTTTTATTATGTTTTATGCATTATTTAAAAGATTAATTTTTATATAACATATTAAAGAAATTAAATAGCGACTAAAATATTTGAATTTTTTGTTGATATTGTTTCAACTCTCAGTAGAAATTATTCCACCTGCTCATTAAGTGATGACTAATTGCACAGACTAATTCTATTAATTTTCAATAAATGTTGCCGACTTAGAGAAGGTTACAATTTTTAACTTGTAGAATTCTGCGTGTATGGGGGGGGGAGGAACACATATCTTTATAATTCAAAAATACAACACAAAGTAATTCATAGTTCAATAACCTAGAGAGCAAATAAAATCATTGTTTAAAAAAAAAAAACAACTCAAAAAACTTATTGATTTACAAAAACACAATTACTGCAAACTAAATGATCTATAAAACCATTGGATCCTCTTTATAACAATAATCCATGATGATGCTAATACTTTTATTTAGGAAGAAGAGAAGAATTCTAATTAGCATTTTATAGTTAACAGCAGTCCATGATGATATTGATGCTTCTATTTTGGAAGGATTGAAGGATTCTAATTAGCATTTTATAGTTAACAGTGGTCCAAGGATGATATTGATGCTTCTATTTTGGAAGGAGTGAAGGATTCTAATTAACATTTGATAGTTACCTAGTTTATATTGAGAATTTGGATTATTAAAAAATTACACTTTGCATGAATGTAGACCCCCACAAAATTATCATTCAGTTCCACATAGGTTTCAAAATTGCTTTATTTGGACATTTTAAGCATGTTGCTCAAATAAAAATTTCCCTCTGATTTGCCAAGTTATAGTCATTAACTTAAGAGTTTTAGCAATACACAGATTTTTCAGTATTTCATCAAAAGACAATATTCCTTGGGAAATTATAAATTAGTAGCAGTTGTTAGAGAACCATTTATGGGTCATATAGATCTGTTAGTATTAGACGGAAATACTTGAAACCATATACATTTGAAAATTATTTGTGTTAAATTACAGTATTAAATAAACCTTAAGAAATTGATATAGCCCTTATTAAACAAATAAACAAAACAAAACCTTTGCAGCTATTGACTCAGAGTGGTAGTACCTATTAGGGTTACATCAATGGGTCAAATAGATCTGTTTGAAAATTATTAGTATCACATAGGAATACTTTAAACCATATAACAATGTTTAAAATGATTCTAAACCACATTAATACACTGGATCTTAAAATAAAGTATGAAATGTTTATCTGTTTAAAATGGCAGTGAAGGTACATTTTTGTACCAATTATAAGTGAAGATCATAATTGTTAAACTGACTTCAGCATTAAGTAACCCAACAAAGGTTGACATTTCATCCAACCAACCAACCAACCACCTCTTATTACACTTGTGCACTCTGTTGATCATACAAATCAATGTTTGCATAGGTTGTACTTTTGATAATCTCAACTATCCTAGGCAAGCCAATGAGTAAATGCCAAATGAAGATTTGATCATTGTACAAAACAAAGTTAGCTATCTGTCTTTATTGAAAGAAGAAAAGTTAATATGATAGTTACTCTAGAGAAAAGAGTATGCTAACTTCAAGAAAAGCAACGACTATACAGAGAGATCAGTCCTATGAAAATCAACCTTCTAATTACAACGCAGATAGTAACAAAAATTATATAACACCCCACAAGACACCAACTATATGGCCACTTGCCTCCCACCACGAAAACTATACAAGTTAGATGAACCAGACACACAGGACACTGCTGGAGAAGCAGGGACAAGCTCATAAGTGATGTATTCCTATGGACCCTTGCATATGGCCAAGCAAAAGCAGGACGACCAGCTTGAACATACATACAGCAGCTATGTGAGGATACAGGATGTAGCCCTGAAGACCTGCCAAAAGCGATGAATGATAGGGAGAAGTAGCGAGAGAGGATCAGGGATATCCGTGCTAGCGGCGCGACATGATGATATATATATATATCAGTGGCGACTCTAGCCTATTTTGCTACTTGTGCCCCCTCGCCCTCTGTCAACTTCCGTTCCCAACCTGTGGTCCGTGGACCCAAAGTAAGTCATCATAGTTGCTATTGCGTGATTCTCCATTGTATAGCACAGATTGACAAACGTATCTTGCATGGTGTTTTTTTTGTAAACAATCAAGGTACTATATGATTTGTAGTCTTGTTAATACAGTAGATAAGATAATTTTTTTTCCTTTCAAAAGTATGGAAGAAAAGAGAAGATGTTCATTACTATGACGAGAAAAATATGTTTATTAGAATAAAGAAACTGATGACAATATACACAGACACAGCTAGTAGTTTCAATTTCGCTTAAAATAAAGATTATTTGTTGAAAATGTATTCAAATAAACAAATTTTAGTTACAGAATGTAATATATGCAACATTCATTAAAGAAATAGAGATCTGTTAGTGAAAAAATGAATTAAAACACGCCGTTTAACCAACATTTACCATAGCGATGATGATGACGTCGGCGACGGCTATAATCTGCTATCCCCCCCCCTCTCTCTCTGTCCCTCTCCCTCTTCCCAAGACAGTTGTCAGCAGTCACAATGTGCAAATATTTTTAAGCACGGTGTTTTGAGTTGCTCTTGCTATTGGCTACAGCCAAAAGCGGATTTCTCTAACATTACTGTTATTATAAGGGTCTAGTGCCTGGCACGGATTACGCGTGTTCAACATTATAGCCGATTTTATGGGATGTTCAATGGATCTGACCATGGCCGGACAAAGACCATCCGTTCAAAACAGCATCGTTGTATTATTCCCAGATATATCTATGAACTTTTGGCTACTTAGTTATCAAAACTTGAATAGATACGTAATTTAATTGAGATCAGACCAAGTATGTTTGCTTGAAATTAATGGATGATTTTTAATCCATTTTGAATAACATTGACCGAGTTATTGGTTGTGCCGAGCACTAGTCCCGTTTCCGCCCCTGATATATATATATATATATATATATATATATATATATATATATATATATATATCCAAAGAAACTCTCAGACTAAAATACTGAAAAAGATACAGCATCAGATCTGGTTTTATCATATATCAACTGTTGTTGGTCATTTAATGGCAAATCCTGTTTTTACATTGTCATAATCTAAAAAAAAAAAAATGGTTACTAAATGAGAAATACCCAAAATAGAGGTTGGAAATGAAATGGAAATCTTTATAACATTAACAAAATACAATACTTGCTAGCAACATAAAAAAGGTACCACTGCTAGTGGTGACAACTTAGTATACAATAGTTTTGAATGTATTAATGAGGAATGGGACATACCCATTAATGTTCGTAGGTAGGTTATATAACATACATGTATATTAAATAAATGATTCGTAAACACATTTTGCAGATACAGACAGTTAAATGATCAAACAGTTTTATTTCAAACAATTCAATTTAGCAAGAGTCAACAAAGTTAAATGGTTCCAAGTGTTGCTCTGTATATCAAACAATTCAATTAAATATCAGTCATTTGTTTATACACAGTTAAATGATCAAACAGTTCTATTTTTAACAATTCAATTGCTGAAACTAATTATATTGAGTGATGCTGGCTATTTAAGTGTTCTTGGCATATCACAGTGCTCATCTATTTATTTGGACTCAGTTTCTATTTGACCCATAGATAGGACCCTTTCAGGTGCTACCACTCTGGGCCAGAATGGACTTGGGAGCAAAGGTAATGAAAGAGTACTCTGCATTTCCAAAAGCTCCCGCATTACTGGAACCTCACCATGAGATTGTTTAGTGTCATTTTGGGACATTCATTAGGAGATGTCTTTCTTCTCTGCAGAGATGCAGTTAGTATATTCTACAGCTCCAGCCGACTGAGCTGATCAGATCGAGATAAGAGAAACAGAACTAATCAGATAACCAAATCTAAAGAGAAACAGTTAGCTCAGCTTGGTTCACACTGGTATTCTAGATAGGTAGTGATCACTGTCAGTACTGATCAGACATTTTTTTGGTTTTAGAGTCTTTCAAGGCAGATACAAATACTGAGATTCTAACAATTTGGAGTCATTATTTTAAACTGAGCCTCAAATCACTGGAGTTGCTTGTTTAACCATTTTAAGGATGGTGAATTATGCCTTGATTAAAGTCCAGAAGTAGACTATCATCAGCTGTTAATTATAGTACTTTAACCACTGGAAAGAAGCTGACCATAAGTACTTAAAAACTTTTGGAAGAGGTTAGGACTGAGCATTACATATCTTACTAAAAAAAAAAAAAAAAAAAGGCAATTAAAAAACAAGATATACCCTAATACCAGATGTAAAGTAGCAATTTTTAGCACCACTGTAACATGTATAACAATCTCAATCACTAAGCATGTCCTAAGAGATATGTACATAGAATGTACATATGTAAGTACAATTAAGAAGATAGGTACATAAGAAAGAGAAGAAAATGTTTGATATAAAAATGAGATACGAGAGAGAGGGGGGTGAGAGGGAGGAGTAAGAGAGAGAAGAAATGAATATGTTACATAACTTTTGATTATTCCCTTCTTGGTCGAGCCAAGAACTTTTCAGCACTCCCACATTTAAGTACAAAGGAAAACTAGGATTTAGAATGCTGATCTTCCATTTCCAAATATAACCTTGAATTAAGCTTTATGATTTTCTTTTCAAATCAAAATAAATAGCAATGAAACATTCAAAATCATTAATAATTCCAAAAATGCAACCATTTAGAGCTTCCTTGAAAGTTAATACAAGAAATGTCTGGATATCATCAGATGGTATAGACTTGTCAATGTCTTGTTTACTTTCACTTAAATCAGCAAGAATTATCAGTGAAATCAACTCTGCCTGAAACACTGTACCAATGACAATTTTAGTGAAAAACAAGATGGAAGCATTGAATAAAAAAGTATACATCACATTCAGTAATGCCCTCTCACAGCAGGAGGGACTCAATAACAACCATGTGAACAATTTGGAACAGTTTTCTTATATTTATTTCTAAGTGAAATTAAAACATACTTTGAAAAATTCTCATCAGATACACATGATAAAACACACACGAAATAACAAGAAAAAAAAAAAAAAAAAAATCACACACACACACACACACACACACACACACACACACACACACACACACACACAAAAAATCACAAACATGCTTACAAAGAAAAAAAAAATCAGACATATATGCTTACAAAAAAAATCAAGCACACACATACACACACAAAAAAAAAAAAAAAAGATAAAAATCACATACATACACATAAAACAATCACACAAATACATACAAAAAAATAAAATCACATGTGCATGCACACAAAACTCACACGTATGAACACAAAAAAAGTACAAAAAACAACCTGAAAACCCACTGACAAATAATTCAGCACTATTTTCTTATATTTTTTCTAAATGAATTTGCACGTTTAAACATTTTTATATATTCTATGAAAAATTCTCAAATACAATCAGGATATAAAATTTATTGTTAGAGAAGGATAATCATTGTCATCATCATCATCATCATGATCTCATACACTAGATGTTTTTTTGGCATCAAATGCCCCAGAAAGACATTTAGCTGAAAAACCAATAAAGACTAAAAAGAACCCAAAGTATTGAAGGATTCCATATCCGATATGAAAACTTTAAAAAATATCCTATATATTTTATCTTATTCTGTTTTAAGTCTTTCAAAATAAACACAAATCTTAAACTGAGTGAAGCAAGTTCTTTCAAGTTAGAAAAAGTAATTTATTCCATCATAAGCATTGATTTAAGAATAACATGTTTGACCTTCCAACAATTTTATATTTTTGTTATTTTTTAAAAATTTACTTGTGAAATAATATGAAGCAAAAAGCAGACGTGTTTGTAGCTGAATAAAGGATTGACTTTATCACAGTTGATTATAAACCAATATTACATTTGAGTCTTTCAAGTGGCTATCAATATTATAAAAACATTATAGGCTTGTTTTATTGGAAACTGCTTTTTATTTCATCATTTTTTCCATACCCCCATCTTCCATTTTCTTCTACTTTGTAGGCACATTGTTTTTTTCCTAATCTACTGTTTTTTTTACTCCCAACTCAGTTTGTTTTTGCCTTTTCATTTCTTCAAATATCTTTCATCACTTGTCTGTCTCTCTCTCTCTCTCTCACCTCACAACTTCAAGTCTCTCATTCTTTCTTTTACATCTAAATCTCATCTGTAACATATCCACAAGTCTCTCTTCCCCCACCCTCTCTTCCTGCCTGTCTCTCCATCTCTTGTTCACTTTCTCCCTATCCCAGTCTCCACTTCTCCCTCTGCCTGCCTGCCTGCTTCTCTCTCTCTACTTCCCCACCTCTTTATCTGCTCATATACACCTCTACCTCTCTTAATCTCTGGCTCTCTCTCTGTCTCTCTATGCTTCTGCCTCCCCCTCTTCTCATCCCAGCCTTTCTATCTCCCTCTCTTCTCACTGCATCCTTGCCTTTCTTCCTTCTCAAACCTCCACCTCTAACCACTCTTTTTTCTTTCTATCATTAAACTAAGAAAATTAAATCCCCTCTTCAAATGCTTCGTTCTGTTGCCTTTCCACAATTGAATCCAAATCAAAACAATTTTTAGCAAAGATCTCTACTTGAAATAATGCCATTCATTTCTTGTTGACTTTAATTCTTAAGGAAGACACTTACTGCTCTGGAACTTAAATCTTGATACCCCTACCTGAAATATTTGAAGGTGTTTTATATGATCCCTACTAAAACTGAAGGTTAAACATTTTCATGAGACTCATGCTGAGAAAGATTAAGTCCTACTTCAAAATTAAACCCCCACTCAGTTTTTTTTTTAAAGATGTTGAAAGAGTTTAAGAGTTGACATTCAACAAGATTTGTCAAATCATCAAAATAAAAAGAGTTGGAAATAAATTTGAAAGATGAGAAATGTAAAGTTATAGTTTTGGAAATAAAAAAAGAATGAAAAAAAGAAAATAAAGAAGCCTATTTATATTTGATGAGAGAAAGGAGCAAAGAAGGATGCAGAGAGAAAGAGAGCAGCAGGCAAGGAGAGATACACATAACCACGTGCAGAGGAAGAGATAAAATAAGCAAGCAAAGAAAATACACATAGAGAGAAAGACATACACAAAGAGAGAGAGACAGACTCACAAAGAAAGAGACACACACATATATATACAAAGAGAGTGAGAGACACACACATAGAAAGAGAAACACACACACACATATATACAAAGAGAGCGAGAAACACGAATACAAAGAGAGAGGAACAAATACACACGTACACAAAGAGTTTGAAAGAGACTCATGCACAAAGAGACTTACATACATACATACATATATACATGAAGAGAAAAATACACGCAAACACACCAAAATGAATGAAAATTAAGAGAAAAAGAATAATGAAAGACAACCATACAGGGAGAGAGAGAGAGTAATGGGCACTCACAGAGGACATGAAAGAAAGGTATACAGTGATATACACAGAAGAATAGGGATAGTGTGAAGCACAGAAATGGATAAGATCAGCAGAAATAATTATATAACAAAAGTATACTCTGATAAAAGCTATAAAACCTTCTTTCAAAAAGAATTCATTTAATTCTATTATTTTGTTTATCTAAAATTTTTCTCTGTGAACACAACTTCAGAGTCCTAATTTATTACCCATTAAGATGTTCATTAATGATAATAAAAATAAATACAATTAGAAAAATCTAGATGAGCACTGTGATATGCCAAGAACACTTAAATAGCCAACATCACTCAATATAATTAGTTTCAGCAACTGGAGAAGTTGCAACAGAGATAAAGGCAGCTAAGATGCATCAGTCACCTCAGGTGAGTTAACTTCTGTTAAGACTGCAATACAGGAAACTAAATCTAATTGCAATGCACAAGGTGAAGAAGATATATCCAGATAAACCATACCTAATATGTATCTACCTAAGATGTGTTAAACTCCAGTAAGATTATTACCTATAAAGATTTGATTATATATATATATATATATATATATATATATATATATATATGCTAGGTTGAGATCAAAGTTTTGTTAACATGAGGAACAATTCGCCAGCTCTAGATGCTTTCACTTAAGTGGTGAAAGTGACAAATCACAGAGGACTCCAAGTGCTACTCACTATATTTGCCTCTATAGCTTGAAGTATAGCCACAGAATCCATGGGTTTAGGCCTACCTGTCCTTGTCTGATCAGTGAGGTTTTTGCAACCTGAGCGAAATTTCTTTAACTATTTTGTTTACTATACTGTGCTCAACTGCACCTTCAACTTTTGCACAATAAATGTTTTTGGTGGCTTCCATGACATTATGACCCAGTTTGAACTGAAAGAATGAGTTTTTGAATTAGACTATGTTGTATTTTCATCTGTACAATAGAGTGATGCACTGTATAATGTGTGAGTGTACTAACTACTATGATATGACCAACCACAGTGGGTACCTTCCAGGGTAGGAACTTTAATCATATGATCAATATGCCACAAACTAGCATGTACTAAGATATTGCTAAACTTTTGACTCACTCGAGTATTTTTTTAAAATTTATATATATATATACACACACACATATATATATATATATATATATATATATATAGCTTGATAACTTATTACAAAAAACTAAGGTGTACACAGCATAAGTAATTATTATCAAAAATAAACTTATCAATATGAATTCAAACCCTAGACAAGGCTGTTTGCATGTTGCTTCACTCTAATAACATTGGAAAAGGCATTAAAATATTTCTTCTTCAGATTAATTATTGGTTTGGTTTGGTTTTATGGCACATCAACCATTGTTGGTTATTTAATGCCACATACTGTCTTTATACATATATTAAATATATGATTTGTAAATACATTTTGTAGATACACATTGTTAAATAATCAAACAGTTCTATTACTAATAATTCAATTTAGCATAAGTTAAATGATTATAAGTATTGCTATGTATCACTAACAATTTATTAAACATCTGTCATTTATTTACATACAGTTAAATGATCAAACAATCCTATTTCAAAAAATTCAATTTAGCATAAGACATTTGTTTGCATACAGTTTAAATGGTTTATCATAAGTCATTTCTTTAAATATCAAAGAGTTCTATTTGACCCATACATAGAACCCGGTCATATGCTACCACTACGGACCAGAGTGAACCTGGGAGTGATGGCAATGAAGGGGTACTCCACACTCCCTAAAGTTCCTGCATTACTGGAGCCTCACCATTAGATTGTTTAATGTCATTACAGGACACTCCTTGGAGGGAGTATTACTCCACTGCATTGGTACAGCCAGTGTATTCTACAGCTCCAGCTGACTGGGCTAGACTGAGAAGAAAGACTCAGTTTTGTAGAGGGACAGCAGTAGTACCCATAGCTGGAGGAACAAGGAAGTTCATACCTTTCCCAAGGATATTAGTCCAAAAGTGAACATAAAAGGATGACTGGAATTCGAACTAATAACACTGCAGTCCAGCATGTTAACCTACAACATGGATTTTCCCACTGAAGGATTTCAGCGTTTGACAATATAACATTTCTCCATCTTTTTATAGTTTTATACAAATAGTGGACTCAGCAATTGGACGATTCCAATTGTGCTGATGTTAATAACCATGATTAAAAAAAATTTAAAAAAAAAACAAAAAAAAAAACAGGCTAAATTATCTTTTCATCTCAGAGTCCTGGAATCTATACAGCTCTGGGTAAAACATGAAACTTAAGTAATGAATTTACAATGTCCATAATTATATTATTTATGGGTTTTACACAGGCTCTGCTATAATGGTAATGAGCACTCTTTTTAAGCAAAAATTTTTCTTTATATATATATATATATATATATATATATATATATATATATATATATATATACACACACACACACACAAGTACAATGAGAGCTCTACAGGCAAAGACTTAAAATACACTGACTGTATCTCCTGATAAAAAGTAAGACCTTCTCTTTCCTCCCCATAAAAAAGGAATGGAAATATTTACACCTAAATTAGCAGTTAATCTCTCAAACTTGCTCTCTCATTTAAAAGAAAAGAAAAAAACGTGTTTTTCCTCTTAACTTATTCGCTCTTTCCTACTTTTGTTAAACTTTAGTAGTACCTCACATCCAGGGACTTTGTAGATGCCTGAGCCACAGGTATTGTAAAAACCTCTTGGCTAAAAGTACTATAAGACCTCTTGGCTATAGGCATTGTGATATTTTAAAGAAGAAAAAGTTCAAGAAAAATCAAATTTATTTTTACAAGTTTGGTTGATTTTACAGCATATCAACCATTGTTTGGTTACTTAATGTTGGAGAGAGTCTTGTTTTTTTTTTAAACATTAATATGGTTACCCTTAGGAAAGGTATGAACCCCCTTATCTTCCCAGCTATGGGTTGAATAGTACCACTACTGTTCTTCTAGGAGAATGGCTTTGGCATTAAATAACCTACAAAGGTTGATATGCCATTAAACAAAGGAACCAACTTATATGGTTTCAAGCAATTATTCCAATTTAATAATAATCATTTATTTGCACAGTTATATAGTTTCAAATAATCCTATCAGGTAATTTTCAAACATCTACTTGACTCATACATAGAAGTCTAACAGGTACCACCACTCTGGGTCAGATTGGACCTGAGAGAAATGAATTGGACAATGAAGAAGTAACTACATTCACTAGAGCATTAGATGAAGTTGAGTATCATACTCAAGACACAATTTCCACAAACTTAACCACAATTAATTACCATTAAATAAGTATATCCATAGCGCGATTTCAACATCAGGGAATATACAAGTTGATGTACTGGTTACTATAAGGCAACAGATATACTTTGATTATACATTAATGAATAAAATAACTTTTGATTTAATCACAAGAGACAATCCACAAAGCTGAGAGAGAGGCCCCTGGGCTGCAGCCTCTAAAGCCTTACTCCAATACTGCACATAGAATAGATGAATTTATTACTCTGTATTGGAGGTACACTTAGCATAATGTTTATCATATTTACCAACCTCTCTGCTCGGGCAGGATATGACACAAGGTCAAGAATAATTGGATTCATACCTTTCCCAAGGGTATTAGTGGTATGTGAAATGCAATCAGTCTTGTCCAGGATTTGAACTCGTGTTGCCGTGTCCACTTCCTACAACGATAACCATTACACCACGGGCACCTCCATTTCTTTCAACTCTTAGCATAATGTTTATAATTGTTGAAAATGGAATTAGAGATCCAAGTTCAAATCCAGGATGAGGCTGTTTGTATTTCATTTCATGCTAATGCCTTTTGGAAAAACTTGAATCTGTTTTTCTTCCAGTTATGAATAAATAGTAGGACAGACTAGGTTCTTTAGCTTTGGTAAGGCAACTATACCAGGAGGAAAATTAAATTCAAACCAGCTGGACTCCACTTTAAAAAAAACTGATCTTTTGTCACATCCTTACTCTGGCAAATGGGTTGTATAAATATGTACTCTGTATTAGAACCAGAATGTGTAACTAATTAATATATAAGTTCCATTGTATTTATACAAGAACACTCAAACAATAACGCCTTGAATTTATTTCCATAGAAATTATAGCAGATACAGAAAGCACAATAACACAGTTGGATAGAGCAAGTTCGCAGTTAAAAACACCATTTTTCCCCAGTTACCACGATTGGTGATCCATTTTCAACAGCAATGAAATAGAGCCAGTATGCTACACGTTAAAATTGGCATCAGCGAAAGTGACCCACTTTTTCACAATAGATAGCATCACTGTCAAGCAAATATTTTCTATATCATCATCTTTTATCAACCCGATATGCATGGATTAAGAAATTGAGGTACTCTTCATATAATGGATTGATAGCTGTGCTGAATGTAACTTATTACCCACAACATTGTTACATCTGCTGAAACACTTTACTCACTGCCTTTATTCACAGTTGTAGTATTCTAGGCAGTGAAGAGTTATAGTCCTTGTCTGCAAATGTATCAATGGAGATCCTTCCCCAATATGTGTGTATGTATTTACCTAACTTCTCAACCATAGGCAGGATACAACACAAGGTCAAGTGGAGTAAAAATGGTTTAAATCAAGTTTTTCTTCTCCTAGATTGATTGCCATACCAAGGAAAAAGAGCCTAGTCTGCCCTACTATCTATCTTTTATAAATGGATTTATATCTTTCCCAAGGATATCAGTACAATATGAAATGCAAACAATCACATCAAGGATTTGCACTTAGGGCAACAAGTCTATTTCCTATGATGATAACCAGTACACCAGAAGCACCACCCAATATGTATATATCTAACCTTCTCTCCCTAGCCAAATTGGCTGGGGTTAAAGAATACACTGACTGCATCTCTACAGAGGGGTAAAAACCCGCCAATAAGTGGCTGGGATATGACACTAAACAATCTGATAGTGAGGCTCCAGGCTTGGAGCTTTGGGGAATTTGGAGTACCCCTTCATTGCCATTGCTCCTGAGTCCACTCTGGCCTGGAGTGGTAGCATCTGATAGGGTCCTATCTATGGGTCAAATAGAAGTGTTTGACATTTAAAGTGTCTAAATAAATGACTTATGCTAAATTAAATTGTTACAAATAGAACTGTTTGATCATTTAACTGTATGTAAACAAATGACTGATATTTATCTAACTGGTTGGTTGGTTGGTTGTTTTGTTTTATGACGTATCAACTCTTTTCGGGTCATTTAATCAGTTTTGTATAAGTATAGTTTTCGTTTACACACAGATAAATGTCAAAACAGTTCTATTTCAAACAACTCAGTTTAGCAGTACACAGTTTAATCCTTTTTGACCAATAGATAGGACCCTATCAGGTGCAACCAGTCTGGGTTAGAGTGAACCTGGGAGTGATGACAATAAAGGTGTACTCAGTATTCTCTAAAGCTCCAATATTACTGAAGCCTCACTATCAGATTGTTTAGTGTCATATCCAGGACACTTCTTGGGGGAGTCTTACCCCTCTACAAAGATGCAGTCAGTGTATTCTACAACCCCAGTCAACTGGGCCAATATTTATTTGAATTGTTAGATACATTGCAATAGTTGGTACCATTTAAGTGTGTGCAAACAAATAATTGATAGTAAATAGAATTATTCATGTTAGATAGAAATACTTGAAACCATTTAACTGTGTGCAAAAATTAGCTCAGGCTCATTGAAAAATTTTATCAACAAAATGTGTTAAATCATATTTAAATAACCTACAATGGTTGATATGCTATAAAACCAAACCCCCTCCCCCTTCAATCAAAGTTGTGTCAGTGTAAGAACATTAATGTTTATGCTCTGAACTGGAATGCTGACCCTTTTTGAGGATAGAATCCAAAATAAATGAGGAGTAAATATGCCATGTTTGGACTACTTTATAACATCCACTATTCTCCATAAATATCATTGAATATTTCTGGATGCAATTTTTTGCATGGAAAAATTAGATGCAAACAATCACATCAAGAATTTACACTCAGAGCTTTCACGTTAGGTGGCATTTTGCTAAGCTGGCACTCAGCTACTATTGATAATAAAGCAAAAAAAAACAAAAAAAAAACAAAAACACTATGGCTTACTGGTAAGTTTGTTCAATCTCTTCTGACATAACACCAATGTTTGATGATATTGTAGGATAGCATAATAAAATAGGAGATATGTATTTACTCAACCCTTTTGCCACAAGCAAGATGTGACACAAGGTCAATTTTTAAGCAGAATAAAGCAGGTTTGAATTCAGACTTCTTGAATGGTTATCTATAACCAAGGCTCAAAAACATAGTCTGCCCTACTATTTACCTATAGACAATAGAGGAACAGATGGATTCATGCCTTTCCTAAGAGTATTAGCATAAACTGAAATGCAAACAGCTTCATCTGAGATTTGAACTCGGGTTACTAATTCCATTTCCTATTATACTAAGCATGCATAATAGCTGGTATTACTTTTGGAACAATCCATTTACTTTCAAAATACAAATTCTATTTGCCCAGTCAGCTGGGGCTGTAGAATACACTGACAGCACCTTTGCAGAGGGGTAAGAACCCCCCCCCCTGAGTGTCCTGATATGACACTAAACAATCTGATGGTGAGGTTCCAGTAATGCTGGAACTTTGGGGAATGCGGAGTACCCCTTCATTGCCATTGCTCCCAGGTCAACTCTGGCCAAGAGTGGTAGCACCTGATAGGGTCCTATCTATGGGTTAAATAGAACTAACTGCATACTTATGCTAAACTGGATTGTTTGAATTGGAACTGTTTGACTAAATTGAATAGCTTGAAATAGAAATGTTTTTGATGATTAAATTGCACTTACATTTAAGCTGCGTGCTTATGCTAAACTGAATTGTTTGAAATGGAACTGTATTTGATATTGAAACTGTACTTAAATTAAACTGAATTGTTTAATATAGAACACTTTTGACATTTAACTGTGAGTAAACAAAATCTATACTTATACTAGGCTGAAGTAGAACTGTTTGAATAAACTGAATAGCTTGAAATAGAAATGTTTTTTACAATTAAACTATGTACTCATGTTAAACTGAATTGTTTGAAATAGAACTGACTATTTGCATAAAAATGGATTTGGCGTTAAACAACCTACAAAGGTTGATATGCAAAAAAAAACAAAAAAAAACAACCAACCAATAAATTCTATAATTTTTTTCTTCGATATTGAGTTATTCCATAATATTTTCCTCTTCATGGCTTGGAAAAAAAATTATCCTAATAATTTAGATACTTTAAGCTACTTTATTTAAGTTATACTTCATGAAGCCAGAATGTTCAGCTATTAAATTAAAAGAAAATGTCTTTTCTATAATTAAGTCTTTTACTGTTAAATTAAAAAAAAAAACCCAAAGCAAACGTCCTCTAAGCATGCTAACTCCATAATTTTTACCAGGGGTAGTAGTATGTATATAAACAAAACAAAACAAAAAAATTGAAGATAAAAAATCTTAATTCACAGACTCCATGAATCCCAATGAGAAAATCATCTGGAAGTTATAAAGTCTATAAATCCCAACCAGAGATCCCAAATGGTTAATAGATAAACAGTTTTCCTTGCTACCTGTCCACCCAGGAAATTATTTCATAAACCCCAAAGGATCAATGAACTCACCCAAGCTTATCCATAGATATCCTGTTGCTTATGGGTTTTATCCTGAATAAACTATTATACACGTATAGAGAAGGATAGCGGAAGATAGACACAGTATGATAGACAAACAGATAGAGAGGTAGGGTGAGGGATAGAGAGGTAGGTAGATAGAGAAGGTTGGTTGGTTGTGTTTTAATGAATATTAACCATTGTGCTCTATTCAATGCCAAATCTTGTTTATGCATATGATTTTTAAGTGAATAGTTTGTAGGTAACATTTAAAAATGTTACCTACAAACTATTCACTTAAAAATCATAGCTCATTTGTTTGCATACAGTTAAATGGTTTCAAATATAGTAAATGATTAAATAGTTCTATTTGACCCATAGATGGGACCATTCCTGACCAGAGTGGACCTGAGAGTAAATGGCAATGAAGGGGTACTCCACATTCCCCAAAGCTCCAGAACTGGAGCTTCACTATCAGATAGTTTAGTATCACATTCAGAACATTCATTAACAGAAAGGAGTCTTACCCCTCTGCAGAGATTCAAGAGCCCCAGTTAACTGGGCTTAGATAGAAAGTGATAGAGGTTTGGTTTCTTTTTTTTTTTTTCTGTCATTTCAACCTTTGTGGGTTATTCAATGCCAAATCTATCCTTGCAGAAGAATACTGTATGTACTATTTAACCAATAGCTGGTAGGAAACAAGGTTCATACTTTTCCCAAGGGTATTAATCTGAAAATGAACATAATTGTGTGACTGAATTTCAAACTCTCTTATTATGATATTGCAATCCAGCACATTAATCTCTATGGCACAGGGACTCCCACCTTGAGAATTAGAGGGGCGGATGTAGATAGAAATATACAGGGAAGGATAGTTAGAGAGAGAAGTAATAGTCACAGTGGTAATAACCCAAAGATTTTGTTTCTCAAACGAGCATATTTAAGTAAGGAGCAAGTTTAAGTAGAAACTTCAGAATAAAATGTTTAAAACAGTCTTTGAATATTTCATTTTAATGCTTACAAGTTCTTTCTACTATTTTTTTTTAACACATGTCAAATAAACTTTTATTGACCTTGCATGACTTTAACATAAGAGCACTCTGAAGTGGCAGGATGTATTAAAGTCTGTTTAAGGAAGTGACTTGCCTGGTGTGGATAGTAACAAAATTAGTCCTTGCTCCAAGACATGTTTTTAACTACCACAGAAAATTACTATTTAAAATTTTTTTTAAAATAGTTATTCTCTCCTGTCTTGTAATTTATGTTCATGTCAATATTCAAAGGTCTTAATGACAAAAAAAAAAAATTAAAACTGCTCAATAAAAAACATATCAAAATTAATCTTACCACATTAAACTTTTATAATAAGATTGGGTTGATTGAATGATTTTAATGGCATATCAAACTGTCTTGGTTTATCTAATGCTTAAATGTTAGAGAATTGTATTCATTGTAAATTCATATTTACATTTTGTGTACTTGTTTAAGAGTTTTTTTCAATTTATATATAAAATATTCCTAGCTAATACAAATAATTTGTACAGTTGTATGTTGTCAAGTATTCTTATATATTAATTCTATGGTTGCAAGTAATTATTTTTATTTATTAATAGTCATTTGCTTTCTCCATTACATGGTTTCAACAAACTAATAATGATGATAATCCTTAATGAACAACTATAACTTCAGGTATCTATTCTTAAAACAAATAATTTACAGTTATGTGGTTGTAAGTATTCCAATCTAATATAAATATTTTTCCAACTGATCTATTTGACTTGTAGGACGAGAAAATTGTCTTCCCTTCATTTATGGGGGTTGCCTCCCATCTGTTGGTCACATAAGAATTTAGACCTCCAAATTCTTTCTCTTTTGCTTTTATTCTACAAACAGAAGATGTGGTCTTTCTAAGTCGTCACTCGTGGAATGAAAATAGACATGATTTTTATTTCCTATTCATTGAACAAAATAGACACTGTTTTAAAAAATGCAATGAAACACTGAAAGTATGGTTACAATTACAATCAAACATTTACAAAGGAATCTAACTTTGACATTAAATTATCCACGAGGGATTGATATGCTATTAAACTAATCAAACCAACCAAACTCGTTTTACTAAAATAAAAATTTGAAAAAAGATGTCTTCATTGGAAAGAAAATCTGTCCCCCCCCCAATTCTCTCTTTCATGTTAACCAATCTCCACCCTTTATTTTAATAAATTTCGCAGTGAATTTTGATATCTTATAGCAATTCGAGAGGCGTTGTATCCAGTTGATGAGACACATTCGGCCGATCGTAATGCGATGGGCGATTCAAGTCGGATGTGTCTTGTCACTGGATATACCCCTGGCCTCAGGGGGCCGTCCCCCCAGGCTTTAACCCTCTTCGGAGGGGTTGGGTTTATCGCCCGGCGCCCCTTTTAAGGGGAATGCCGACGGGGTCCGAGGCATTTTTGGAAATGCCGGGCGCGTGTGGGCTACGGCCCTGCGCCTGGCCCCACCCTAAAAAAGGCCTTGTGCCATACTCGTCCGGTTGGTGGGACGGAGGACAAATACCATAGCAAATAGTAAAACGTTTTAAAAGCGGATATTTCTACTCAGGACATTTTTGACGCGTTTTTTTTTTAAAGACTTACAATGTAATTTCATATTTTATTTTTCTTAAAAAAGGAAAAAGAAAAAAAAAAGCTTTGTTTTTTATGAAATGAACAAAGAAAAATTTAGCTTTAAAAAGTTATTTTAGAAAAAGTCTAAAATGTCAAGTTTCAGATTCTTCTTGGGAGAAATCATTATTTCTCAGTGAAGAAAATGAAGAGACAGCACTAGATTAGGCATAGTTGTGTGGGTAGGATGGGGATTAAGGTTCAAATAAACCGTTAATATTTGTCACTGTTTTTTTTTCTTTTTCATTTCTATAAATTAATCCAGGTTGCGCTGTAAGATTAACCCGAAAGTAAACTATTTTTTAGACCTTATTTTTCCGATGCAAGTATCATTGGTGAACAAGACTGGTTTTAGTAAACCGGCCAAAAACGCAGCGTTTACCAAATATAGGCATTTTTACCAGAGTCACCCAAAGCCGAACTTTTTTAGACTTTGTTTTTGATGCTAGGCATAAGACTAAAATTTAGTTATAAAAATTGAATTATTCATAATCCATTTTTTTTTTACTTGAAATATAATAAAGAAAGTAGACACAGAAGGTTCATAAAAAAGGAGAAAATAATAAACATGAATTATGTTCTAATACATATCTATACATTAAATAATTCTTTTATTTAAAAAAAGGGGGGGGCTTGTATAATTATAGAAAAATAGAAAATTATAAAACATTGAACATAAGTACGTAAAAATCGCGTACAGGCTTCTTTTTTTTTTAATTTTATTCCTCCCAAAAACGGCGAATTATAGGATTTTAATTTTTTTTTTCTTCGGTAATTAAAGCAATAAAAGATGAGATTTCTTGTAAAAGACATTTTTCTTGAAAATTATAAAGACATTTTTTGGTTTTATTGTGATTTGCCCTCAATTATTTGTTAATTTGACTGAAAATGCAACCGAATCATTTTTATATATTTTTTAAAGATAATTCTATGGAGAATTATATATTTTTTTTAACTTTTTTTATAACTGTCTATTTATTCGTACGGATTACTTTGTTTTTAATGCTCATAAAACAGTAAAATAATTTACAATATTGGTCTTCTAAGTATTCTTTTTACTTCGTTTTCGTAGCTTAATCTTGTAAGGATTTGGTTAATAAGAGAAAATACATCAAGTTAAAGTTTTTGTTTTTTTCCCAAGGTTTAAAATTGACATCCGTAAATTAAACTCTTCCACTCACTGCAGGTGACTGGGATTCTCTTAATTGATGTAAAAATACAGAATAAATAGAGAATGACCGATTAGATTAAAAAAAAAGTTATTTCTTCTGAATAATCCTTTTTAGAGATTTTGTTTTTTTGAGTGCAGTTTTCATAGGACGATTTTTTTTCAGTGGAGGACACGATATCCAAAATAAAAATGTCACTTCAGAGAGATGAATTTATTAACATAAAAAATCCACGGATTATTATGCTTCTGATCACCATACTTTAGAAGTGGCGTGACTTGTCAGTAATAAATCATAACATTTCCGAAAAAAGGGCGTATTTCTTGAACATACCTAATTAAACATTACATATCTATAAGCTATTCATCATTGAAGATTTGTAAAAAAAAATAAATAAATAAAATAATATTCATACAACAGAAAACAACATACATTAATGGACTTTACATTAGATTAACTGGCTCATTGGCCTAGTGGGTATGGGCACCTCTGGTGGTGTAACGGTTAGCAAGCTAGACTAGCAGACCTACACGGGTGAGTTCGAGTCTCATTGGGCGCCCCATTCATTCGGCCTTGTGCCACATCAAAGCAAAGCGCTTTGTAAATTACATTGGCCTAGTGGGTAGAGTGTTCACCAATGGTCCGGGAGACCTGGGTCGAGTCATACCAAAGACTAAAAATGGTACTTGATACCCCCTTGCTTAACACTCAGCAATATAAGGTACGTATCGAGGGTAAAGTGGAGCAATCCGGGGAAAGGAGTAGCTCTATCCCCTACACCTCGGTGTAGTAGCTATTGAAAACAGAGCCTTCGAGTCACCCTCGACTAAGGTCGACAACTTTACTTACTTTTACATTAGATTAATAATATCGTATTCTAACGCTTTGGTTTCTTTGTTTCCTAGAATATCAACCTTCGTGATTTATTTAATGCAAAATTCATCCTTGTAGAAGAACTGCAGTGATACTATTTAACCCATAGCTGGGAGGGGCCAAGCGGTTATCAAGAGAATTAATCCGAAAATGAACCCAAAAACCAAACTCGCGACTGGTGTAATGGTTAACAAGCTAGACTAGCAAACCTTTACGAGTGAGTTAGAGTCTCATCGGGTGGCCCACCTAAGCAAACAGCTTAGTAAATTATTACTATTATGCCAGTCCAGCATTTTAGTCACCTCGCCATAAGGACTCCTTTATTCTAACTAACTTCTACCAAGTAATTTTTGTCTTTAAAATTATAGTTTGGGTTGGATTTATCTGTGGCCAAATCGACCAACAACCAAATCTGAGACTGGAAGCAGAAATTTAAGGGTAAAAATTGGTTACTAATCATGCTATTATTCATCAAGCTTAACTCGACAATTAAGAAGCTTGTCTCAAACCCAGTCAGTTGTATAGCTTTGTGCTCGTCTAAAACCAAAATTAAAGATGGACGCATTCATTCAAATAAGATTTTCTTTTTAACTTTAGGTCTGATTTGTACAAACATGGAAAACTTTTTGAGTGAAGATCTAGTTTAACTTTCTTAGAAATAAATGAACTGAATTTTGAATTCAATGCTAATGTTCATTTTATTCTTTCACTAACAGATAAACTATTCCCTTATATCGTGCTTGGAAAGAGGGTGACTCAAGTATCAAGCATCACTAAATCGATCAAGTGTAAGATTTCAAAAAAAAAAAAAAAAGACCGCAGAAAACTCCTGTTAACCCTGGGCCAAATTTAGGCCTTGAGAATTCAGGGCTCATTCATTACATACGTTCGACTTCTGTTTATTAAAAAAGATAGAACAAAATTTAAATGGAGCCTCTTCAAAAGGACCCAGGGGCCTAAATACTCTAAATTGTTTTAACTTGGTTCAAAAGGAGCCCAATTAAATCTGAAAATAAATAAATCTCTTTTCTTATATAGTCATTTTTTCTCGTTTTATCAAGAGCCCAAAACGAGGCCTTTAGAAGTTCTTGGGCTGCAGCTCATACGTAAAACCTTTCCCCGTCCCATTATCAGAAAGAACAAATGTTAAAAGAATTTATACCAACTTAACTAGTGTTGACGTTATCGTTAATTGTTGTGCTGAATTGAAAAAGCAAATTACAACAATCTTTCCGATGGCAAATAAATAATGTTTATTCAACTAATTGCCAGAATTCAATAAAATTTTCGTTACTTATATCATAAAACAATTTTTAAAGCTTCCACTCGAAATTGAAGACATCATGTATCAACCTTCCCTTAATTATTATCATTATTTAATTAAAGATAAGATATCACGTTTTATTTTTAAATGACAATTTTTTTAAACACTTTCATTTACTTTAATGGACTAAGATAATTTTTTTTTTCAAAGTAGCAGCTTTTTCACTAGACGATTTTTGGCATGTAATTCGCCAAGCGTAGTAAATATACTATTTAGAGGGCATAAGACTCAAACACAACAACTAAGATTTAGCCTTTCGATCTCCAGACTTTTGAAACGGCATTTTCAGAATGTGTCCCTTTGAAATTTTTTGCAGTATTTAGGATTCGGAGGTTGGAGGTGCTCTTTCATTTGGGCACTTTGAATGACAACTTCATATCGCCTAAATTTTAATTTTATGACTGGTGAGTTTTCATGCCAGAAATTATGTCTATAAGCTCTCTGTCATTTCAACGATGATCGGACAAGGAAAAACAAAAAAACTTATTCGTTGATAGATGGGGGATATGATTCAACAATGATTTGACTTTTGACCCGTGTTCACTGTTGAATGCTTATTTTTCTTGCATTTTAAGCAAAAAAAAAATTGTCTTTTTTTTAAATTGATAATCTAGTTAATAGAATATCAAATGGACTAATTTTATTAACATCAAATTTTACATGTGCGTCGTTAATTTTAAAGCGGCTTTTAAAACCCAGAGATTTATTTTCTCGTTGACATACATGTCTATCATTGCGTAACTGAAGTAATTTTGTGGACAAAATATAAATAATAGTTATAAGGGCATTTCACAGTGTAATGATTAGCAAGCCAGACTAGCAAACCATTACTAAAGAGTTCAAGTTGCAGTGGGCGCCCCGTACATCCGGCCTTGTGCCACAAATAAGCTAAGTTTACTCAATGAATAAACAGTTCTTACAATCATGCTAAGAAAAGGTTTCAAGTTGGTAAAAATATGTTTCTTTTCGTTTATACAACTTTACGCTTTTATCTTTCAATTATAATCAGGAATAAAACTTTAAATGTAGATATGCAAATTGAGCAAAACATTTAAAAACGTCATGTCATACATCCGTGGATGTACTCAATTTTATTTACAGTAAACTGTAGCGTAAGAGACGACCTTTTGAAGCCTGAAAACAAAAATCTCAACTAAATTGGGGGTCGATCTGTCGAATTAGTCCGACAGAGCTAAAATTCAAATCTTTACTAAAGTGGCCAATCAGTTATAAAGATTGGAATTTTAGCCTTACCGTATAAATCGACCTTCTAGTTTTGAAAAGATTTTTTCAGGCTTAAAAAGTCGACTCATACGCTGTCATTTACGGTAATTTGAAATTATATTTTCGCCATATTGGTACAAATAAATAAAGAAAGAAAAATAAAAATAAGTCCTTACCTATATCATTAAAGCAATACACAAAAAATAGCTGTAAAGCCTTTACATAAACAGAATACAAAACGAAAAACTTGATTTTTTAAACTATAATAATGCAAATTGCTTTATACTTATACATAATGGTTATATTTCATTTTAAATTATATCCAGCAAATCATTTTCGCGCTGTCAATATGTCTTGGGTGGAAATACCTGCGGCCGAAACATCCAATAATCCTTATACATGCGGTGCCGAATTGTGTCAAATTTTGGCGTAATGAACGTATGGTTATTTATTTTAATACAAGAAAACTTCAACACGTTAACGAAATTTTCAAAATAAGATTTTTTTAAAAATGGCAAAGATGATATTGATTAATAAACAATATGTATATTTCAGTTGGTGCACATATAAAACACAAAGTAGGTTAACAAAATGTGTGTTCAAAGTTCTGTAAGTGATGAATAATAAAGTTCCTCTAAAATATGTAAGAGTATGTAAGTATACATGGCGTGAAAACAAAGTTCTAATGTCTGTCTATATTTCTGAGATGAAGCGTTCTTATTGTTCTCTACACATTGCGGACTTTTGTAATCATCTTGGTTGCTATATTCATGACGTTTCGGCAGCTGAAAAAGGCCAGAGAGTTCGGCGGCCGAAACGTAGTGAGTAAAGCAACCAAGACGAATATAGCAGTCCGCAATGCGTATAGAATAAGATTCTAATGAACGTATGTATTTATCCAACCCCTCCGCATGATGCGATACGAGGTCAATTTTCAAGTGGAGTACAACTGGTTTGAATTCAGTTTTCCTTCTCCGAGACTGGTTGCCATATCAAAGCTAAAGAACCCAGCTTCCCGATGATTCACCTTTAGTTGTGAATGGAGTGGGGGAGAACATTAGTGCGAAGTGAAACGCAAACAGCCTCGTTCAGGTTTGAAATCGTGTCACCGATTCCATTTTCTATAAAAATAACCGTTACACTAAGCACGCCTCGTTCGGTCACATGCAGAATACGACACATGGTCAAGATTTAAGAGGAGTACATCTGGTTTGAATTCAGAGTTTCCCTTCTCCTAGACCGGTTGCTGTGCAATGGCTAAGGATCCCAGTTTGCCCTATTTACTAATTCTTTTCTTTTAGTGTGAAATTAAACGTAATGAGTAGTGTGTTCGCCAATGGCCCGGGAGACCAGGGTCGAATCATACCAAAGACTAAAAAAAAAAAAAAAGGTACTTGATGCCGCCTTGCTTAACACTCAGCACTATAAGGTAAGGATCAAGGGTAAAGTGGAGCAATCCAGGGAATGGAGTAGCGCTCTCCCCTACACCTTGGTGTAGTAGCTATTGAAAAGGGAGCCTTCGCGTCACCCTCGACTAAGGTCGCCAACTTTACTTTTGATGTTTATGTATTTACCCAACCCTTTTAACAAAAGCAGGATGTGACACAAGGTCAACTTTTAAGCAAAGTACAGTTTGTTTGAATTCATTTTCCTTCTTCAAAACTTGTTACCTAACCTGAGCTAAAACAAAAAAAAAAGTCTACCTTACTATTTATCCATAGCTGAGAGGAGATGGATTCATGCCTTTCCCAAGATCATCAGCGAGAAATGAAATGCAAACAGGCTCGCCTAGGTTTTGAACTCTGGTCACCAATTCCATTCCCTACGACGCTAACCGCAATGCTTAGCAGACCTTGGGAAGTGCAGGGCACAGTTAAACTTGAAAATCTCTGTAATCCACACAAACTTTTGAGGAAAAAAAAAACAAAAAAAAACAATTTTTCAATAGTAGAATGGAAATCATAACGTAAAGACTCAAATCAAACTGCATCTACTGGTGAGGCTCCAGTTCTGTAGAGTACCCTTTCATTGCCATTACTCCCAAACCCATTCTGACCCGGAGCGGTAGTTGTTGTTAGGGTCCCATCTATGGATCAAATAGATATGTTTGAAAATTATTCGTGTTCGCTAGGCATAAAATAGCCCTTGTCTATTTACATGCCGTTGAAGAAAAAAAAATCAATAAAATCTAACTTTCACTGTGTTCAAAATAAACAAATATAATTGATACATTTTCTATTGAGTGTAGTCCAATGAGACGTACGCAGTACGTAGATACAGTTATACATTTTCATCAGGTTTTATTTAGATAGATTGTTCGGAAAATAACGCCCGATTTTAGAAAAACTTCCATTCCTAAATTAATATATATCTAAACAATGTTTTAAGCAGTCAAAATATGGTTCCTGAACATCTACATATTTCTGCCATCGATTAACAAGGTTATTTCTACCTGTATGATAAAACTTAAAAAGGTTTTGATGCCAAGAAATATTGAAAAAGAAAAGTGGTAGTTGGTGGGTGAAAGACCAGGAGAATATGATGGATGTGGCAAAGTCTCATATTCTAAGTCTGTGAACTTCTGCAGTGTCATCCTGGCAATATGTGGTCGAACATTGTCATGAAGCAAAATTATAACCAAGCTTGAACTAATGAAAAAAAGTAAACGCATCACTTTTTTTTTTTTTCATGTTCATCATTAGAAACATATAACCCTCCAAATTAAATTCTGAAAGAAGTGATAGAAAATTAACAAAGGAGACACTTTAATAATTAAGAATGAGAGGTTATTTATTTATTTTTACATCTATTATTAAAACAATGTTAGAACAGAATTTAAACAGTTTATTCTAAAATCGGACAGTATTTTCTGAATAACCGAATATTTAATAGCCTAATATATTGTAAAATCTATCTGTTAGCACAAATTTTGACGGACAAAGACCTTGTTACTATTTCCGTATACTGAGAATTAATTTTTATTTATTGCGGACTTTTTGTCCTCATCTTTGTAATTTTTTTCGTAATCTTTGAAATTAATTCTCAGATTAAGAAGCCTCATCTCAAAATGATTCCAATTAAAGACAATTCCGTATACTGGTTACACAAGAACGTGAAAAAGGACACTTCTCGATCACTCTTTGGCTGATCATGGAAGAATGTAACTCCCTATGTATTCAGGGGTTAAAAAATAACTTTTTTTATCTCCATATTGAGCTAAACTTTTATATCATTTCAGTATACCGTCTAGGGAAATTTACTAAGCTTTTTGCTTAGATGTGGCACAAGGCCATATGAAAGGGGCACCCAATGAGACTCGAACTCACTCGTGTAGGTTCGTATACCGTCTAGGCCTAGTCAGTGGGGGCTGTAGAATACACCGACTGGATCTCTGCAGAGGAGTAAGACTCCCTAAACGAGTGTCCTAGATATGACACTAAACAATCTGGTGGTGAGGCTCCAGTGGTGCTGGAGCTTTGGGGAATGCGGAATGTCCCTTTATTGCCATTGCTCCCAGGTCCACTCTGACCCAGAGTAGTAGCACCAGATAGGGTCCTATCTATGGGTCAAATAGAACTAAACTGTGTACTTATACTAAATTGAATTGTTTAAAATAGAACTCTTTTGACATGCGTGTAAAAAAATTATACTGAACTGAATTGTTTGAAACAAAATGACTTAATTCGGCGTTAAATGACCCGAAAAGGGTTGATACGCCGTAAAACTAAACAACCAACCAGTATACTGTCTATTAATTGTAATTAAATTTACTTTAGTTCGGAAACAACTGTATATGTGCCTTTCATTTGTTTCTTCTTAATATGATTACTATAATGTATCATCCAACTTCAATATATAACATACAATCACCACAAATCCCTAATTCTACATTAGAATATTAAAGAATATAGCTCTTTGCTGTGCCTAAAAAATGAATTGACGGTTGAAACTTCAAGATTTCGTGTTTTATCGTATTGAAGGCTTCTTTGAGTAGAGGGTGGTTCAATTTAACTAGTAAAAAGAAGTCATTTTCAATTTGTAAACGTTAAAAAAAATCAAATTGAACGTAACAAAAAAAAAAAAAAAGAAAAGAAAAATGATTTTAACGTTATATCAACCCGTCTTGGGCTATTTTATGCCAAGAGGTTAAGGAAACGTGTTCATTGTACTTTAATATTTTATTTTTAAGAGGTTTTCTTTTTCTTTTATTCATTTTTTTTTTGCAAACTTATATATCATTATTCCTATCTAATACAAATAATTTGTAGTTATATGGTTTCAAGCAACAAATAATCCTTAGTAAACAATCATGGCTTCTTGTAACTATTCTTAATACAATTTGTACACACTTATATGGTATCAAGTATTCTTATCTAATACAAATAATTTACATACTGTTTAATAGTTACAAGCATTCCTATCTTATACTAATAACTATGGTTTAAAGAATTTTTTTTCTTTTTAATGATAGTCATTTGTTTGCACATAGTGATATGGTTTTAAGTAAACAATTATAGTTTCAAGTAACCATTCTTAATACAAACAATGTGCACAGTTATATGATATCAAGTATTCCAATCTAATACTAATTATTATTTGGTTTCAAATAATTATTTTTATTTAATAATAGTCATTTGTTATTTGGTTTCAAGTAACCAATAATAATCTTTAGTAAACGATTATTTAGTTTCTAGTAACCATTCTTAAAACAAACAATTTACAATTGTATGGTATCAAGTATTACTATCTAATACGAATAATTTTACTACAGATTTATTTGACTCACAGATGGGACCTAACAGGTATTATCACTCCGGGGTTAGAGTGGACTTGAGGGCAATGGCGATGAAGGGGTACTATACGCTCCCCTAGAACTAAAACCTCGCCATCAGATCATTTCAATAAAACAACGTGATTGTAGCTGCATTTACCAAGACATGAATTAAACAATAAATAAAACATTAATTTTCTTTAGAGACTGTACTGAGACTGTATCTCTTGCAGAAGAGTAAGACCCCCAACCAAAAGGAGTTTTCTGAACTCTGAAGGAGTGCACTAAACTGCATCTGTGGAGTACCTTTTCATTACTATTACTCCTAGGTTCACTCTGGCCACGGAATAGTAGTGTCTGTTTTTGGCCCCATCTATGGGTCAAATACATCTGTTAAAAAATTATTCGTATTCGATAGGACCGAGTGAAAAAAAAAAAGAAAGAAAAGAAACTACACAAAAATTGTAATTATGAATGTACAATAAACGCAATTCTCTAATTTAAGAGCATAAAATTACCCTACACGGGTTGAAACACTGTTAAAATTAAAATACCTTATTTTTTCTAATAATTGTGTTAGATGTTTTCTTTATTTTTCTTTTATAATTATTTTCTTTAGAGTAATCTTTATACTAGTCCATTTTTAATGTCTTCTTTCTACCTTACATCTGTGTATGACTTATTTTTCATTTCATGCATAGGGCACGTACTAATACTTGCTTGGGGGTTCTCAGGTCATTATCTTTTTTTTACGGATTAAGTGGGGCAGTTTTAATAAAACGATACTCTTGTGTACCCCCACTCCACAGAAAATGCCTTTAAGATGCGATGGTATCCGAGTGCATCATTCATGAATAAATGACCCTGACAAAAGACATCAAATGCCACCTGGTATTCCTTTTTCCATTCAGTAAACTAACATCTTTATAATCACCAGAATGATTAACTGACAAAAAACAAAAATACAAAATTATCTTATTTTACTAGAGTAATTCTATGAGTTTATGAACGTAATAAGAAGTGATGGTACAAGAGCGATCGTCATTATTAGAATGTCAGCAGAAATGTGCTTATTATGAAGAAAGGAAACAGAAGAAAAAAAACTTCCTTATTGATTTCAATGTTTTATGAAAAGAGAATTTAGTTTTTAAAATTCCTCAATGATAATGAGGAAATGCCCTCAGTTCATTCTTCAGTATTCACACAGCAAAGTATTAGTACATATTCTTGAATTAATACAAATTACAAATATTAGTTTTTAAATTTTAAAATTTAAAAAAAATTACAATTTTTTCTTCATTTTTACTCAAAAATATTATGCTGATCTTATATTCATTGATAAAAAATAAATAAATAAATATACACTTAAAAAAATCGAACTTTTTTTGGTTGTTGTTGTTGTCCATAACAGTCGTATATTGATTATTTTTCTGTTATTTTTATAGGATAAAATAAAATAAAATCCATGCTCGAATTTTCAATAAAATAAAAATTTTTAAAATAAAATAAAATCACGAACAAAAACAAAAAACTAAAATAAACTTGAATTTTGAAATGAATTCGTTGAGAAAGTGTAAAGAGTAGTAATTTTAAATAAATATATTATTTAATCAATCGTTACTTATCTGTCATTCAATTACTGATCGATCAGTTTTGTTTGTTGGGCTAGTTTCGATCTAAATTCAAGTATTTAAAATGCTTTTCTCTCTTTAATCAGTAAACAAAAACAGAAACGGTAAATTTAGTTCTGGTTCATTGATTTAGAAAACTAAGGCATTTCACTTTTCTCATAAAATAAATAATGTGAATAGACACTAAACAAACTTTGTATTTGTTTGTATTTTCATTCTTGGGAATGTTTTAAGTTGTAATTTGTGTAAAAACAAATAAAATAGATCACAATTGTTAAGTAATTACTTTATTATTTAGTTTCATATCGCAAACAACACACATTTCCTTCCTTTAAAGTAATAGAAAAATCTGTTTTTAAACTAAAAGAAACCAAAATATAAAATTATGAATTGTAAAACAAGCAGTGAGAGGCTACTTCTTAAGAATTGGTTTACATATTTTATTCATTTTACAATTATTTTCACAAAACGATAAAATGCTGTCAGAATCCACATTTTTTAAATCCGAAGATTGTTTAAAAGAAAAAAAAAGCGGTTTTGAAAATTATCAACTTTTTTTAAATTGCCAACAAGATCGATTAAATTATTGAAGTAAAGATGAGGGGATTTTTTTCTTTGTGCAATTGATTTTTCTCCGTGGTTACCGTAGTGATAACTTTATACCATTTTAATTAATGGTGATATAATTTAATTAACTGCAATAAATAAATCAATTAAAAAGATAAATCTTTGCTATAACACAGGGAATAAAATAAGCGAATATAAAACATTGAAAAAAAAAAAAAAAAAAAGTTGTTCTCATCTTTACTCGAGATTTTTTCATAACAGTAAATATTTTTAAAAAAATAAATTGAAATTATATAGATAACTAAACAAAAAAAAAAACAAACCCTATTTTGTTTTTTAATTATCAGTTTTCTTAAGAAACTTAGTATTCTTCTTTCTAGCCCAGGTATGAACAAGACACTGACAGGAATTAGTTTAATAAAACAGAACAAGGTACGTTTTAGGGATTTTAGGCACGTCTAAAAATTTTCTCGTTTTCGAGAACGAAAAAAAAGTTCATTTCCCTATTAAAAGATATTATTATTGATGATGAAGAAAAATTCAGAGGAATAATCGAGACCATACAGACCACAGCACTGATAAGATCGGCTAGAATACTCAGGAGAGTCCTGAAGGGACTTGCTGTCACTCAAACCTTATTTAAACCCGATGTGAAAAGCTCGCAAGGAATGAGATGACAATAATAATAATAATAATAATAATGTCGAGGATCAAAAGAAAAAGAGGGTAGACAGTCTTCTTCAACAAAATCAATTACACGGCTTCTGTTAAAATTAACCCTATAACTAAAAAAATAGATAATTATTAAATGACATTAATTTTTTTTTAATAGTAATACCCATGTTGACAAATAATGCACGCTAGTAATTTTATTTATTCAAAGTTTTCTATTTTCACTATGAAAAGAAAACAATAAAAAGAACCTTCAGTACAAAGATTTTATTTCTAAAAAAGAAAAAGTGGCAGAAATATTCAATAGACATTTTACTGAGTATTAAAAAACCGAGGGGCTCATTAGATTCCTCAAGTAACTTCCTAAATCAAAATTATCGTGTCAGTCACATTGGAAAACTGGAATTATACAAGGATTATCTTGTTATTACTAAGTTTAACTTAGTTATGGCACAAGGCCGGGTGCATGTAGCACTCAGTGAGTATCGAACTCACTCGTAATGGTTTGCTAGTGTAGCTTGCTAACCATTACATCACACGAGGTGCCAAGGGATTTTCTTGTACCAAATATAACATGCGAATAGAATAAAGTTAAAAGCTTTTTTATTATTTCTTTTATAATCTTTTCTTCCACCTTTAAGTTAAATAAAATATTTCTTTGTAAATAAAGTGTAATTTTCTTTTCTTAATTCCTAAGCTAGAAGAGAGACTATTTCAGCTGACTTTAAATTCATCTACTTAGCTAAAAATGCGTGGATTTTTGTGGTAGTAATATTTAAAGGGGTAGACGTAGCAGCTTATTCTTGGTATAGACTTCTTTCTTTTTTCTTACATTGCAAATGTAAAGTTCGATTCTCCAAGCGAGCAAGCTAATAAAAAGACATATATCTTTATCACCAAACCCACCATAGTTAGTTTAGTACATTCAAAAATAGGCGTCAAAATAGTAAAAAAAAAAAAAAAAAAAAAAAAAAAAGAAGATTTTATGAAAATTTATTGTTTTGAGTGTTTGTTTGTTCTGTTAACTAAAAACCCCGCACGATGTCAACTGTCAACACTTGCACTCAAGTAACAACTATGTCGACATGCGGGTAGATGACATGACATGAAAAATAAAATTATAACGAGTTTGATATATAAAGCAGGCAATCAGAGATTTAAATCAATGTTTTGTCTTAAACCCACTTTAATGAAGCTAAGAGTTGTGAAAGTGACAACAAAAAAAGAAGGAAAAAGCGATACTAGAGGAATTGTTGGAATGGGGGTATGTACCGTGGCTCATCTGATTAAGAGAAAAACCATGGGTTCAAATCTACGAAAAGAAACGACGAATATTTTTTTAACATCTTTTATTTACATAATGAATTGTACTGACTAATAATGCAGTTAGTTGGGTACTTTTAATAACAAAGTGGATTTTGACTATGTCAATACAATAAAAAGGGTGAAAGCCGTAGCTCATCTAATAGACACGTTGGGAATGTTATACTGATGAAAGAGACACAATTTTAAAAAGGTTAAAGCGGGTTATTTAACTTACTGCACGATAAGTAGTTTTTACTTTCAAAATCCACTAAATGGAGAGTAAAATAATTAAAATTTATTTTTAAAAAAATTTAAAAAAAAAAGAAGAAAGAACTACTCTATTTTTGTACAAATAGAGAAAATAAATCTAAGCACACAAACACAAAAAAAAGCTCTCCGTTTCTACAAAAGACTTAAAGTAAAGAAGTGCTTAAATGTTAAAATTCCAAACATTTACAGTTGGAATTTCAAGATTATTTTGGGGGTATTTTCCGCCCCGTTTCTTTCTTTCTTTTAAATGTTCCATACAAAATAAGTCATCCACATGTTCACCGAGGATTTAAAAAAAAAAAAAAAATTGTTTTTACATGCAAAACATGCGTGTTCTAAAAATATGATGTAAAAATAAAAACAAATATTTTCGTTAAAATAAACAAATAAAGAGCTTTAAATAAAATAAGAAAAACTTAAAGAGCATGGATTATCATTTTATTTTTGATGAGATTATAATTGTCAGATACAAGTAGATTAAGATAAATAAATAAATAATGGTGAGAGAGTCTCCATCGTGTGGAATAATAAATACCAAAATTAATCAAGGAACTTTTGTTTTTAAATTAATTGAAGATATGCCTGTAAAAGTTACTGGCATCATCAGAGCAATCATTCTTCGTTTCGAAAAAAATATATATATAAATAAAAGATTTAAGAAAAAAATCGAGCAAAGTGTACGATGTACAATACATTTACATACATGTGCTTGTTAAATATCTACTCACAATGTTCCGTTTCACGTCATGTGTGTGCAAAAGGTTTTTTAAAAAAAGGGATTTTGAAGGAATAAAATTAAACAAAACGAAAACATCTAAATATAAATAGAGAAAAAAGAAAAAAATTAAACTGTTTTTAAATCAGTTGAAGAAGCAAAGCAGTAATTTTTTTTCTTTTCTTCTTTCTTTTTTTCCCACTTTTTTTTTTTTTTTTTTTTTACTTACTTGTGCCAAAATGAAAAAAAAAGTAACGTTTCTTCTCTTGCAATGTCTCTTTTTTTCCTTTCCTTCGTAGAACTAACAGCATTCAAAAAGGAAAAAGTACTTCTTTTTCCTAAATGCAAGCATCAACCAATTACATATAAATATTGGTAATAATAATAATAATAATAATAAGCAGAAAATGAAACAAGGCGAGGGTAGTTGCCACTGATTGTCAGTGACATGCAGATAGAGAAAAACAAAACCAGCTACCCCGTCTGTGTGTTGTTACTAATTCTGATCATAACAAGTCTCTCAACAATGGCCTGATTTGAAAGCGAGGCTATGCTGAAGATCTCTTACAGATCAAGTATGCTGATCGGGGTTCAATTCTTAATTACGATCCCACCAAAAGTTATTTTATTTTATTCTTTTTAAATAATATATTAATCATTTACTTCTGTTTTCAGAATTCTACATTATACTCTATTTCATATATTTCTTTCTTTAAATGTGGGCCTTATCGCAATTAATTTTACGTTTTAACATTGAAATATTTAGAAATTGTTTATCAAAATATATTGTATTTTATTATTCCATGCCTAAAAATAGTAAGCACACAGAAAAAAAAAAACTTCAGTGTGCATTTTTGCGGTCAATTCTATAAATAAATGAATAAATAAATAAAATACCGTAATCGTGTATAAGTCGATCTCGTGTATATAATATAGGGTATTGCTATCTAACGCATATAATCTGCACTCTGTTATCTGGTTTCAAGTATTCGTATATAATACTAATAATTTGCATACAGTTATATAGTTTCAGGTATTTCTAGCACTTATATGGCTTCAGGTAACTAATAATAACACGATTTTATGGTTACAAAAATTAACTTTTTTTTTTCTATTATTAGTAGGCTAAGGAAGATATTTAGTTGAGTCACCACTCACCAAGGATCAATATTAGCATTAGTATATCCGTGATATACTGGCTCATTGGTCTAGTGGGTAGAGTGTTCACCAATGGTCCGGAAGACCTAGGTTCAATCCCAGGTCTCCTGGATTTCAATCCCAGGTCAAGTCATACCAAAGACTTTAATAATGGTGCTTGATACCTCCTTGCTTAACACTTAGCAATATAAGGTACGTATCAAGGGTAAAGTGGAGCAATCCAGGGAAAGAAGTAAAGCCCTCCACTACACCTCAGTGTAGGCGCCCGTGGTTGTGTAATGGTTAGCAAGCTCCACTAGCAAACCTACACGAGTGAGTTCGAGTCTCATTGGGTGCCCCATTCATATGGCCTTGTGCCACATCTAAGCAAAAAGCTTAGTAAATTACCACTACACCTCAGTGTAGTAGCTATTGAAAAGGGAGCCTTCTGGTCACCCTCGACTACGGTCACCAACTTTACTTTTTATTATATCCATGATACACTGATCATGACAGATGGAAAGACAAGATAAGTGCATTTGTACATCTTAAAAACATTTAACCTTTTATATACATACCAATGGTATTAAGAAGAAAGAATACACAAACGTGTTCCAACAACTAGAAATGTACATATATTTTCCATTAACAAACAGTATTAGGAAAGGGTTTAAAAAAATGGAAAAAAGGATTATTTGATATAGTGAAGTAAAATATCCACATGACTTTATTACGTCTCTCTTGTTCAAAGAATACAGGCCAAAGACATTGACAATGGATTTCTGAAACTGTCATATACCACTACTAGAGATTCCAAACTGACATGGCCATCCTCTAAAGGAGATAATTATTTATTGTCTCCGTATTCTACTGTGAAAATTTTCTGAGGAGTTTTGTCTATATATATATATATATATATATATATATATATATATATATATATATATATATATAGGAGTAAATGTAAAATATATATGGGAATAGTCATTCGTTCTACGATTATAGATTGTTTAGAAAATCCCACAAGTGCGTAAATTAGGATGGATTGACCTACAGAAAAGCCCCACCCCTTTTTCTTGATGCTTCTAACACCTAATATTTTGATCCCCTCTGCCCTCGCCTGTGAATTAATTTTTTTTTTTTTTTTTCACATACGAACTGTAACTCCATATTTGCTGTTCTGCATGTAAAAAGTCATCTGACGAGACGGACAGTATAGTAATATTCTCCACCGAAATAAATTTATAATGACAACTTAACCAGGTTTGAGTTTCCATCCGATTACACACTCTCTCTGTCTCTCTGTCTCTCTCTCTTATATATATATATATATATATATATATATATATATATATATATATATATATCCAGCGATTTATGTTTACATTTTTTGGGGGGACAAGATTGTTTATCTCAAGTTATACGATCCCGATTACGAACTTCTTAAAGCCTACACATAATACAGGTAAGTACTATTACCTTTTACAATAATTAATGATAATCTTCAGCTATCAACATTTGAAAACCTAGTGTGAGGGCCAATAGAGATGGATGCCAAGAGAGAGTCAAAAGAATCTGAGGTGTCATAGCATGATGATGATGATGATGATGTTCCCCCACTCGATCTCAAAAAAAAACTTATATACCATCAAAATGGATGACTACATAAATCATAATTCACTCTAAGAAAATCTGTAATACTTAACTATTATAAGTTGTTAATCTGCTTATATAGTTCATTCATGAAATGAAATGACTATTACAAGTTGTAACATTTACTTATGTAGTTCATTCAGAAAATAAACTGATTATTACTAGTTGTAAAATTTGCTTATGTAATTCATTCATGAAATGAACTATTATTAGTTGTTACATTTGCTTATGTAATTCATACATGAAATGAATTGACTATTATTAGTTGTTACATTTTCTTATGTAGTTCATTCAGTAAATGCTAATTTCATTTAAAATTAATCATTTGTTTGCACACAGTTAAATTGTTTCAAATATTGCTTTTTAATGATAATTCTACATGATATTAATTATTGGTTTACACACAGTTAGATGGTTTCAAGTCTTGTTTGTACACATTTAAATGGTTTCAAGTATTGATATTTAATGCCAATTCTATTTAATATCAATTATTTGTTTGCTCATGGTTAAATGGTTTTAAGTATTGTTATTTAATGATTATCCTTTTTAATATTTATCATTTGTTTGCATACAGTTGAATTAGCATTAAATAGCAATACTGGAAACCATTTAACTGTGTGAAAACAAATAATTAATATTAAATAGAATTACCATTAAATAACAATACTTAAAACCCTTTAACTGTGTGCAAACAAATAGTTTCAAGTATTGTTATTTAATGATAATCCTATTTAATATTAATCATTTGTTTGCACACAGTTTCATAGTTTCAGGTATTGTTATTTAATTCTAATAATTCTATCTATTAATAATAATCCCTTGAAAAAGATTGAATGGTTCTATTCAACTCATAGCTGGGACCCTAACAGATACTACCACTCTGAGATTAACAAGATGAAAAATTAATATACTGGATATTTTAAGTCAATATTATTTGTGTTCACTTTGTAAGTTACTCTGCAGGTTCTGAAGTGTGCCTACTATATTCACTACAGAGGTGTAAGACTCCTCCCACCCAAAAGGGTATCCAGGGTATAATATTAAATTGCATCTGGGAAATATGAAATCACCCTTTCATTGTCATTATGCCTAGATCCACTCTGATCCAGACAATAGTACCTGTTAATATACCATCTAAGGATCAAATAGGTCTGTTTGAAAATTATTACTATTAGTTTGGAAAACCTGAAACCATTTTTATGAACTGTACACAAATAAATTGTATCAAGAATTGATACTTGGAATTATAATTGTTTACAAAGCATTATTAGTATTAGTTTTTTAAAACCAAATTGCTTGAAATACTTGAAACCAAATTGCTGTAAAGTTGGCAACCAGAGTAAGGGGGACCCGAAGAATCCCTTTTCAATAGCTACTACACCGAGGTGTAGGGGAAGGCGGTACTCCTTTCCCTAGATTGCTCCACTTTACCCTTGATACATACCTTATGGTGCTGAGGTATCAAGTACCATTTTTTGAGTCTTTGGTATGACTTAACTTGGAATTGAACCCCAGTCTCCCAGGCCATTAATGAACACTTTACCCACAAGACCAATGGGCCTTGTATAATAAGGGAAAGGAGTAGCATCCTCTCTGACACTTTGGAGCTATTGAAAAGGGAGCCATCAGCTCGCCCTTGACTACAGTTTGCTAATCTATATAACTGTATGTGAATTATTAGAATTAGATAGGAATACTTGAAATCAACTATATAACTGTGCAAATAAAGGATTATTATTATTATTGAATAGGGGTAATTACTTGAAATCATATCTGTGAATGTATTTACCGAGCCCTTCTGCACAGGCAGGATGTAACACAAGGTCAATTTTTTAAGCGGAGTTTAACAGGTTTGAATTCAGAGTTTTCCTTCTTTTTAGACTGGTTGCCTAACCAAAGCTAAAGAACGCAGTCTGCCCTACTCTTCACTCATAGATGGAGGGAGAATAATTAGATTCATACCTTTCTGAAGAGTATTAGTGCTATGTGAAATGCTATCAGCTTCATCCAGGATTTGAACTTGTGTCATTGTGCCCATTTCCTATTGTTGTATATTGACCTACAACCTGGCCGGGCTGTCAAAATAGGAAATGCACCTGTGTAAATAACAGGTGCATCCGGTCGAGGAATATCAGGATATTATAACCTTGACTGTGGACATATTGAATGAGTGCGAAATTGTGACGCCCACAAGAAGAAGGTGGGTGTTGAACTATTATATAACTCAGTGCACAGGAAATTCAATCAGTTGGGGATCAGCCGAGTTGGAGATAAGATGCGGTAGAGAAAACCAGCACCTAGAGAGGCTGGGCCCCCAGGCCCCCGGTTGAGCAGCCTAGGAGAACGGGAAAGAAACGCGGTTATGGCCAATAGAGTGGGGGTCAATATGTTGCAGTTCTGTTTGGTCTCCAACTCCCTCTCACACACAACCCTTTCAATAAAGTGAGAGGTATATTTTTCTAAGAACTGTGTCGCTCGTCTTTATTGTGCCGTCATTATGATTCTGCATGCAGATGTGTTTGTATAGTTGGTCATGGCTATATAACACTATGATGATAACCATTATACCATAGGCACCTCCTTGAAACCATATGACTGTTTTAATTATTTTTACTAAGAAAATTTACAAGAAGGTATAATGATTTACAAATGATTATTATCATTAGTCACTTGAGATCATATAATTGTTTGAAAAAAATTACTGACTACTGCAACAAAGGTTGACATACCAGAAAACCAACCAACAAATGAACCTACTTTGTAGGATAGTTTGATGAATGACTAGATCAAGTAGGACATTGAGTAATTTGTTAGTTGAATATTTTGGGGCATAATGTCATAATTTGACTCATGTCATAATTTAAGACAGACAAGTATAGGTGATCTGCAGACAAGAATAGATGAAGCGAAAAGGCGATATAGACAGATTAAATATGCTGAGATAGATAGATAAATAGATAGGTAGGTAGATATGAAAAGACTGGGGTGAATCAATCAATGTGTGGTCATGGTGGTTGCAGTGGTAGTGAAGACTCTGGGAGACACCTTGTGAGCTGCAGCTACACCAGTCAATGATAATGTTGCAGTTTCAGTAGGAAGTTGGTTTTTATGAAGGTCAAGTTACAAGCTTCATACCACCAGTTTTTTTTCCCTTCTCCTAAACTGCTACAAGGTCAGAGCGCATACTCTGCCCTACTATTTATACGTAGCTGGTGAGGTGGGGAGAAGAGATGGGTTCATGCCTTTTTCAAAGTAAATAAAATGCAAACAACCTTGACCAGGATTTGAACCCTGCTCGTGATGTCCATTTCTTATGATGATATATAAGTAAGTAAAGTTGGCGACCATAGTCGAGGGTAACCCGAAGGCTCCCTTTTCGATAGCTACTACACCAAGGAGTAGGTGAGGGCGCTACTCCTTCCCTGGATTGCTCTACTTTACCCTTGATCCGTACCTTATAATGCTGAGTGTTAAGCAAGGAGGCATCAAGTACCATTTTTTGAGTCTTTGGTATGACTCGACCTGGGATTGAACCCAGGTCTCCCGGGCCATTGGCGAACACTCTAAC
Organism: Sepioteuthis lessoniana; assembly: GCA_963585895.1. Taxonomy (NCBI): domain Eukaryota; kingdom Metazoa; phylum Mollusca; class Cephalopoda; order Myopsida; family Loliginidae; genus Sepioteuthis; species Sepioteuthis lessoniana. Next base: position 146,806 of record CAUZXS010004326.1, on the reverse strand, counting down.
CCCTAGGCCAATGTCCGGTAACATGATGATATATATATATATATATATATATCAATCCCATTTGAAGCATCCTACATGTCTAACCACACTGAAGAGTTGTGATACAATGAAACAGTCTGTCTGTGAATGACAATATATATATATATATATATATATACATGGTGAAGGAAATAACGGCTGCCACTCGCATAATGCAAAGCTCTTCAAATGAATTGATCACTCCGTTATCCAGTAAGGCAAAATGTAAACAAATGAAAGCTACTACATAGTGCCTTATAATTCCCGAGCTGACATGGTTTGCCTGTTGGCTGCGCGATATGATACTAAGTCTAACATAAAGTTGGGCAGGTTTCGATCCCAGCTTCAAGCGTCCAACATGTCTAGCCGCACAGAAGAGTTGTGATACAATGAAACAGTCTGTCTGTGGATGACAACTATATATATATATATATATATAGGAAATGAACATGCCAACTTAAGTTCAAATCCTGGACAAGGCAGTTTACATTTCACATAGCACTAATACAATTGAGAAAGGTATGAATCTTACTATTCTCCCTCCAGCTATAGGTAAATAGTAGGGAGAAGTGGGCTGTTTAACCTTGGTAGAGCAACTGGTCTAGGAGAAGGAAAAGTCTAAATTAAAACCTGTTTAACTCAGCTTAAAAATTGACTTTGTGTTGCATCCTGCTCGTGGGGAGGGATTTTGTAAATACATATATATATATATATATATATATGCGTGTGTGTGTATATACATATATATATGTATACACACGTGTGTGTATACATACATACATACATACATCATTATCATCATGTTATGCCACTAGCATGGATTTCCTGGATTCTCTCTCACCATTCATCTCTATCATCCATTGCTTATGGCAAATCTTCTAGATTATATCCTGTGTTCTTACAGAACTGTTGTAGATAAGTTCTAGCTGGTTGTCCAACATCTGCTTGTCCATGTGAAGGGGTCCATACGTGAACATCACTTATGAATTCATCCTTATTTCTCCAGCAGTGTCCCACATGTCTTGTTCATCTAATTTGGATGGTTTTAGAGATGTGAGAGATAGATGGCTATACAGCTGCTGTTTTGTGGGATGTTGCTTCCAGGATTTGTTCAGTATAGCTCATAGCCTTCTTGTGTAATTCTCGTCAAGCTTTTTCTCTATATGCTTAGTCAGCATACATGTGATGCATCCATATAGTAGTATGGACATGATCACTGCTTGGAAAAAATTGCATTTTAATTTATCAGATAGATCTGACTTCCAGATGACTGATAAGCTATCGATAACTGTCCATGCCTTTGCTAATCACATATTGATGTCATTTTCTGTAGATGACATATTGCTTACAAGATAGGTGAACTTGACCACTGGTTTCAGAGAACCAACATTTAGAGTGGAGATGTCTCCTCTTTGATTAAAACACACACACACATACATACATGTATTACTTCAAGGTCTATTTTCACCCAGGTTGGTAGTATTTCTTAGAATCTTATGAGTGGGTCAAATAGATCTGTTTGAAATTTATGAATATTAGATAGGAATACTTGAAACTATATAACAGTGTGTAAATTACTTGTATTTAGAATAGTTATTGAAGTTATATTTTTTTACAAATCATCATTAATTACTTGGTATCATATAATTGCTTGTACAAAAAAAAGAATGACTTCTGCATTAAATAACCCAACCAGAGTTTACATGCCATAAAACCAACTACCATAAATTGCAGTGTGCAAGTTGACTTTTTAAGCCTGAAAAAAATCTTTACAAAACTAAGGGTCAA